>CAMOHE010032917.1:0-18731 GCA_946598075.1 Artocarpus hirsutus | reverse complement strand
TCAAGACAACGGGCCCACTAGTCATCTTAGGATTAAGATGCAATACAAATGATTGTCTAAAGTGAATCGATTTTCCAAGACAGAATTATTAATCCAAATCAATTCACTTTATGTCCCGATCTAACACATCGTCACCTATGACAACGTGCCAATGTTTCTATTCATGGAGTCCACCTCCGATGATCAAGACAAACCATCTCCCAATAGGGATATAGACAACATAACAATCTTTACATGAATAAAGCGCCTAACTTTATTCCCTCGATTGTGGATCTTATGATTTAGACCGTCACTTTAAGAATCGTGTCTTCTGCATAATCTGTCCATCATATGCCCAATTCTTAAAGGTTTAGATCGACAGTCTCAGACTATTGTTTGCTTATCATACATTCAACAAATATGAATATAAAGAGGACAATATTTGGTATATAAATAATAAATTCTTTATTGATAAAAATGTCTCCAAAAACTCATTACATTTTTACTCCATTAGGGCATACATGTCTAACATATCTATGCAGTATTCTCATAACAGGTCGATCCACTACAACATTTCTCAAATATGTATCTATAAGTTGACTTAGTATCTCATACATATAGTTAGTAAAACATAATCATCAGTGAAACTTCATACTAGTCTTCATTTATTATTATCCCAATTATAATGATCGACTATGGATAATTTAGAATATAATCTAATTTTACCAAAGAGTTTTACTATCAAGTCATATACTTGATGAACTTAGGCAGAATTAACTATTCATGAAATTAAAATAAGAAAACAAAATAAATATGCCTCTTTATTAATAAAATGCAAATGTAACAAAGTTAAAATGTGGTCATTACATAATTGGCCTAGGGCACATCACTAACACCATAACGGTTTAAATTAATTATTTAATAAATAATCAAATAATAATTTAATCAACCGTAATTAATTAATAAACATTCACCATATAATCCTTGACAACATAAAAATATATAGAAATCTAGAGTGCCAACTCTCTAAAAAATTAAATTCAAGTGTAAGAGAGATCAAGATGACATAATTTATTCATATAGTATGATCAGAAACTTACAAATTTATGTAAAAGCCATGGCTCTAATATCAATTGTTGAAAAAATAGTACGCAGTAAAATTTTTAAAATTCTTTTATATCAGAGTATTTTCTAAAACACAAGTTTGACATACTATATCCATAAATTAATTGGATCTTACTAACCTTTTAATGTCGAAGATTTCTAGCAATCCGTGAAGTGAAGTAACGTTTTAGAAGAGCCTCAACTAACTGGCCTTGTTTGCTATTCTTTATCCAGGATCGGAGTGAGTGTGGGCTCACTTCGTTCAGCTTTTCTAACGAATGACTCTCCTTCGAACTAGTAGAGAAATACCCAAAGCTATAATTCATGATTTGTGAATAATAGCTATCCAGGAAGTTTCGGAGTCTTGCTCATAGAGTCTCACTCTATATTTCTCAACTGATCTAAACAATAAAGAGAATCACTCCCCTTTTATAGAGGTTGGGCCTAGGAGTCAACTGATCCCTTTATCGCACAGTCGACAGTTCAAACTGGCAGATTGGCTTGTTGAACCTCCGATAAAAGATCCCTATGAATCTTTATTTAGCAGCCGAGGTTCTTAGGATATAGCTTCAGTTTAATTCAAATAACCCAATAGAAAAGTTATCTAATTAAAATAGTCATATCTAGATAATCTGTAGGAAAATAAATTTTCCTAACGATTCAACAAGTTTATCTTAATCTCGATAATTCAACAGGTTCATCTTGAATTAATTTTATCGTGAAATTAATTCAACTGATAAACAAATATGAATTATCTGATTTTATTGAATTTCAACCAATCTGATATATGTGATATAAGTCACCAATTATTAGAAAAGCATGCCGTATTGTTATAGAATTTTGTGAGCTAGCAAAGAGGACCAAACAGACCTCCATAGTTCTAGCTCTCGATAATTATGAAACCTAATATCCCAAATATGCATTTCATAATTATCAACTCCAACGCTGCTCCACTAAAAGCTTAGAGTTGCACTCTCAAACTATAAAGAATTATGAAGCCCATATAGCTAAGTCTCCATAGCATATCATAATGTATCGTATCCCTATAGGATTATCCATAATCGACTTAAGGACAAGTTCTACCTTACCTTCCTGATTATTTTTCTCTTATGTTCCATTATCTCACCATAAAAA
Organism: Artocarpus hirsutus; assembly: GCA_946598075.1. Lineage (NCBI taxonomy): Eukaryota > Viridiplantae > Streptophyta > Magnoliopsida > Rosales > Moraceae > Artocarpus > Artocarpus hirsutus. The sequence goes on along the minus strand of CAMOHE010032917.1, from coordinate 16,514 downwards.
AACTTACCATCCAAAGACAGTATACCATTTGGTTACATCTATGTATCCATATGGTTGACCGCTCTAGTTTTTCAATTATAGAATAACGCTTATAAGAAGATACCACTACTCCTAAAGAGGAGCTATAGATTATATATTTATGAATAATAGGTCTACACTATCAAGTGTCATGCCTCCAACGTACCGGCATGCGTACCATTATTAAAATGTGGATGTCACCCTTTGGTACATTAAAAGATATAAGTCAAGACAATGGGCCCACTATTCATTTCAGCATTAAGATACAATACAAATGATTGTCTAAAGTAGATCGATTTGCCAAGACAGAATTATTAATCCAAATTAATTCACTTTAAGTCCTGATCCAATGCATCACCACCTTTGACAATGTATCAATGTTTCCATTCGCAAAGTCCACCTCTGATGGTCAAGACAAACTATCTCCCGTTAGGGATGTAGACAACATAACAATCTTTGTGTGAATAAAGTGCCCAACTTTATTCCCTCGATTGTGGATCTTATGATTTAGACATTCACCATAAAAATTGTGTCTTCTGCATAATCTGTCAGTCATAAGCCGATTATGGTTAATCCTATAGTGATACGATACATTATAATATGTCATGGAGACTTAGCTATACGGGCTTCATAATTCTATATAGCTCGAGAGTGCAGCTCCAAGTTTTTAGTGGAGTAGCTGTAGAGTTGATAATTATGAAATGTATATCTAGAATATTGGGTTTCATAATTATTGAGAGCTTGAACTATATAAGTCCATTTAGTCCTCTTTACTAGCTCACAAAAATCCTACAATGATATGGCATGCTTTTACAATAATTGGTGACTTATGTCAGATTTATCAGATTGGCTGAAATTCGATAAAATCAGATAATTCATATTTGTTTATTGGTTTAATTAATTTTGTGATAAAATTAATTTAAGATAAACTTGATTAATTATCGAAATCAAATAATTCATGTCCATTTATCGGTTGGATTAATTTTGAATTAATTCAAGATAAACTTGTTGAATTATCAAGAATAATTATTTTCCTAAAGGTTATCTAGATATGACTGTTTTAATCAAATAACTTCTTTATATTAGGTCATTTGAATTAAAACTGAGTCTCTATCCTAAGAATCTCAAGTGAAAAATAAAGATTCACAGAGATCTTTAATTGGAGTTTCGGCAGGCCGATCTTTAAGTTTGGCCTGCTGATGCAGTAGGCTCGATAGGCTGATCTGCTAGTTTGGCTTTGTAACATCTGTCAATTTTTGTGTAACAGATTATGTCATTTTAGTAACAATGTTAAGTAATCATTTTATGATATGTGTTATGATATATGGTGCTAACCATTTTATTTAAGTGTTATGACAGGTAACGGTCACGTGGAATTGATGTGCTCAAGTGTTCATATTATTAATGTTATATGTTTAATCATAATTTTGTGATAATTTAATGTTTTGATGAATTTTGGTATGTTAGGGTAGATCAACGGGTCGGACCATTTAGTTTAATAGGCCGAAATGACCCCCTTGGAATGGCAAGCCGATGGTATATCATCGGCAGGCCGGACTTCAGGAATCGACAGGCCGAAGTGGGACATCGGTAGGCCAATGACAGCTAACGAGCAGTCAGTAGAAATTCCATAGAATTTGTGATGAGGATGATTATGTGATTGGATAATGATTTTTGATTGATTGGCATATTTATGGATTAATTTCCTCATTTTAGAAAATGAAACAATTGACTTTTGATTGATTGGATTTAATTGATTAAGGTTTCCTATTTTAAAAAGGCAAGATATGGTAAGTGAAGCTAAATTGTTGACTCTCCCTCAATCCTCTCCATTTTCCCCATGAATTTTGCCTTGATTTTAATCAGAAAATTCTGATTAGTATTAAGAAGATGAGTTTTCCTTATTTTGAATTTCATTTTCACGATTAAAAAAAAAAACTCATTCTCTCTCTCGCAAAATTTCTCTCAGATATTTTTGCTTTCTTTTCTTTTCTTTTCTTTTCTCTTTTCATGTCTTCCTCCACGTTTTCTCCTCCCTTAAATTTTTGTTGCAAATAATTGAATAAAACATTGTTCTCTTGGGTGAATTCGAAGGAGTTTTGAGAAGAAATCATATTAAGGTAAGAATTCATTTTTTGGTATTTCTTCTCCTGAATTCGGTTGCTATATCTTTGTCTACAAATTTTGTTTTGCTCTGAATTTTTAATATATTATTCATGCATATGTTATGTGCTAACCATCAAAATTTCATCTCAATTGGATTTTTCTACGCTGAGATATGAATTTTCTTCTCTCTGTCACTCACTGCTAAATTATGCTAAACAGTAATGTTGTATTGTCTCTATGTTCCGACCCTTATATCTTTACCTACAAATTTTCGTTTGCTCTGAAATTTTAATATGATTTTCATGAAGATGCTATATGATGTTGCTCCAAATTTCGTGCCATTTGGTGTTATGTACGCTAAGATATTAAATGTTCACACTCTACACCTCATAATGAATTTTTGCTGATCAGTTATGTTGCACGAAAATGTGGTTTTTGGTCTAGGGATTAATGAATGTTATTTTAGACGAAATTTGGCAAATATGTTCATATATATGTTAAATTATGGACTGGAAGGTTTAGTAATGGTTTGATTAATATTTTATGTGTTATGGAATTTTTATGGATGCTAGGTATTTAGACTGTTTTAACGGTAAATTTCTTATATGTTTCATAGCCGATATAAATTTAATTCTAAACTATAATTATCTAAAGTATTTGATTTATTATTTTTTTTCCCATCAAATGCAAGCAATGTCTCTAAATAAATTATTGTAGCCTTAAAAAATGTACACTTTTACCCTCTCATCACCTAATTTGGGCATTGAACTAAGTTGGATCCCTTGCTTTATCAATTTGGTGGCTCACAATGTCTCTAAATGGTGACTTTCTACCCTTGTTTTTAGCTTTATTGATGTTGATGTTATTCTTCCTGACGTATTCTTGGAATTGGAGTGGGGACAGTTATGAGATTTGCTCTTCTGCCCCGCCCTACGTCGTTTTTTCTGGTTCCCATTTCTGTTTGTCTCTTTAGGCCTTTTGAATAAAAGTCACTCATTAACAAATATATGTATATATTTTAAAAGATAAAAAAGAGACAAACCAACCAAGCTTAGGTTCATTTTGGTTTCAAATGCTTAACCACGGTTGAGCGCCCGGTAAAGTTCACAGCCCCTACACATGTTACTTCTCGATGTCCGGGCCACATCCAACATCGCTTATGGTGCCATCTAGATAGCCAATACCATAGAATTGCCCGAGCTGAAATGATTAACTCTTTTGACCATGCCTTAAATTGTTAAAACTTGTTTTTCATCTTATTTACTTAGTCATTAGAATGTTAGTGATTTTTTTAAAATTTAAATTACCTTTCTTTAAAATTTTAAACAATTTACTTTTACTTTTTTTTTTGTTTAAAACCTAAAAATACTTGATTCACTCTATGTAATATTGGAGTCATATTAATGATGAATTAAGCGGAAGATTTTAACTCGAAATACTTCTACAAATGGCTCAAACTTTTAAGAATGCATTTTTTATAACTAATATTTAATATACTTACTTTAAAGGGTTTGAACTTTATGTTTAACTAGTGATTTAATATATTATGTATGCACAAGATGGTTATACATTCGAATCCTTTAAACATCACGTGTTTCCTAAACTTAGACTTAAAGGTAGTAAATCATAAGTCTAGTTTTATTATAAAACTCATCTTAACCATAATTACTTATAACAAAATTACATCTTGAAACATATTGTAAATTTCAATAACCTTCTTAATGTGGAAATTATAACGTGTGATGCTATCTTATACCCTTGTCTCTATTTCTTCCATATTTGCTCTGTTAGTCCATTATCCAAGCTAAGTTATAGGTTCCTTTACCTGAATTACTTTTAATATGAACAAACATGAGTGAACTTTCTCTCAATAAGTACAAAACTTATTCTCATGAAACATTTTTGAAATCAATAATGCAAGACATAGTATATGATCGGCCATATTATTTCTTATTACCTTATTATGAGCTTGTTTATGTATCGATTACGTATAACCAGTGGCGAGTTAGTATAGCTTGTCGCCAACATTACCGAAAGGCATAGTCCTTGACAACAATTCGTCACCTAGAGGAAATTGGTACACGCTTACTAAATTTGTTATTCTATTAGCCTCATGTTTACCATTTTATTGAACTTTTCTTAGCGTATTGTAGGAAAAATTGGAACATAGTAGAATTTTAGAATTTTTATATAAAAGTATTTTCTAAAATACAGGTTTAACATGCTATATGCATAAATTAACCAGATTACTAACTTTGTAAATGCTGAAAAGCTTCCTCAATATGTAAAGAGAAGTAACATTCTAGAAGGACCTCAACTAACTGGCCTTTTTTGCTATTCTCTATCCACGTTCGGAGTGAGTGTGGGCTCACACGTACAGCTCTTCCACCAGGTGACTCTCATTCCAACCAATTGAGAGAACCCAAAGCTAGTATTTGTGATTTATGAACAAGAGCTCTTAGGAAGTTTTTAGAATCTCATCAGTAGAATTTCACTCTTAATTTCTCAATTGATCTGAATAATAATGAGACTCACTCCCTTTTTTTATAGAGGTTAGGTCTAGAGGTCAGTCCTTATAAGATAATGCCTCAAAATTTGAATCAAAATTTAATTCGGATTAATGTCTGATGAAATTCGCGTGAAAACGTGTGATCTTTTTATTGCGCAGTTAGCATGTCGATCTGTCTAACTGGCATGCCGAACTTGCCCCATTGGTAGGCCGAACCTAAGGATCGGCATGCCAACATGCGATAAAAATCTCAGTGAATCTTGTATTCTCTACCCGAAATTCTATAGGATAAAGTCTCAGTTTTAATTCAAATAACCCAACAGAGAAGTTATCTAATTAAAACAACTTTATCAAGATAACCTCTAGGAAAATAAATGAATTTTTAATAATTCAACAAGTTTATCTTGAATTAATTCAAAATTAATCCAACCGATAAACAGACATGAATGATCCATTCTCGATAATTCAACAAGTCTATCTTGAATTAATTTTATCACAAAATTAATTCAACCGATAAATAGACATAAATTATTTAATTTTACTAAATTTTAAAATTTTGATAAATCTGACACAAGTCATCAATTATTGAAAAAGCATACTGTATCGTTACATGATTTTTGTGAGCTAGCAAAGAGGACCTGATAGACCTATAAAGTTCAAGCTCCCGATAATTATGAAACCCAATATCCTAGATACACATTTCATAATTATCAACTCCGACATTACTCCACTAAAAGCTTGGAGCTACACTCTCGTACTATATAGAATTACGAAGCCTGTATAGCTAAGTCTCCATAACATATTGTATCGTATCCCTATAGGATTATCCATAATCGGCTCAAGGACAAGTTCTGTCTTACCTTCTCAATTATTTTTATCTTACGTTCCATTATCTCACCATCGAAAAACTTACCATCCAAAGACAGTATACCATTCAATTATACCTATGTATCTAAATGGTTGAACGCTCTAGTTTTTCAATTACAAGATAACGCATATAAGAGGATATCACTACTCCTAAAGAGGAGCTATAGATTCCATATTTATGAATAATAGGTCTACGTTATCAAGAGTCATGCCTCCAACGTATTGGCACGCGTACCACAATAAAAATGTGGATGTCACCCTTTGGTACATCAAAAGACATAAGTGAAGACAACGAGCCCATTATTCATCTCAGGACTAACATACAATACAAATGATTGTCTAAAGTGAATCTATTTGCTGAGATAGAATTATTAATCCAAATCAATTCACTTTATGTCCTGATCCAACACATCGTCACCTATGACAATGTACCAATGTTTCTATTCACAGAGTCTACCTCCGATGGTCAAGACAAACCATCTCCCAATAGGGATATAGACAACATTACAATCTTTGCATGAATAAAGCGCCCAACTTTATTCTCTCAATTACATATCTTATGATTTAGACCGTCACCTTAAGAATCCTGTCTTCTGCATAATCTATCTATCATATGCCTAATTCTTAAATGTTTAGACTGATAGCCTTAGACTTTTATTTGCTTAACATACATTCAACAAATATGAACATAATGTTAGTAATGTGCCCTAGGCCAATTATGTAATGACCACATTTTAACTTTGTTACATTTGTATTTTATTAATAAAGAGGCATTATTATTATTATTTTTTATTCTAATTCCATGAATAGTTAATTCTACCTAAGGTCATCAAGTATGTGACTTGATAGTAAAACTCTTAGGTAAAAAATTGAATTATATTCTAAATTATCCCTAGTCATTCATTATTATTGGGATAATAATGAATGAAGACTAGTATGAAGTTTGACTGATGATTATGTTTTACTAATCATGTATATGAGATACTAAGTCAACTTATAGATACATATTTGAGAAATGATGTATTGGATTGACCCGTTATGAGAAAACTGCATGGATAATTGTCATAAGTGATTATCATCACAATAGTATTATCTTATCCTCTGACCTGAAATTATCATGGTTTACTACATGACAAGTTCTATATTTTGATACAATCTAATATTATCTTTAACAAGATAATGGAATGGATTGTTGTTGGATATAAAGTGAATCATGTGAGGAATGTGAGTGATTAAAAAGGAATTTGTCCTTCATTTATTATGAGAAAGATATCTATGGGCCCCTCGATAAGTTAGACTGAATAAAAATGTATGGTCATACTGGAATGAATTGATAAGGGTTATCAATATCAGTCTACTTAAAATTGAGAAATAATATGATTGAATAGTATAAGGATAACATAAACCATGCCTTATGGTCAATCAAGGTATCTAGAGACAAAAAGACTTTAATACTTATTGTGGATTAGGTTAAGTCAGATTTTTGACATTTGTATAACTTGGGTAATCACAATGTTTTACTAAAGGCCGCTTATGATTTGTGGGCCAGAAACAGAATTTCAAGCCCACTATCAACGTTATGTGAACCTACAGGGTCGCACACTTAGAGCAGACCAAGAATGAATTTTGGGTTTACTGTGTCTAGGTTCAATGAACCTGGTAATGTCCAGATTCGATGTACTAGTTATGTTTAGGTTCATTGAATCTGACATTATCTAGATTATTTGAATCATATTCGAATTACTGACATTATCTAGATTTTTTGAATCATATTCGAATTACAAATATTATCTAGATTCTCTGAGTCATATTCAAATTACAGTTTACCCTAGTTAAAATCTGACTCTATCTCGAAGTCAATAGATATATATATATCTGTTTTAGGTTTTTAGCTGAATGAAGAAGAGAAAAGGTGTTCTCTCATTCTAAAAAGGCAAAAGATATTAAAACCTAAAATTAGAGAGAGTCATTTAACGCAAAGGAGAGGGTGCTAGCACACCAATTCATTTTTTAGAGAGAGTTTGTTCAAGTGGATACCTGCAGAGGGTGTTGCTCTAAGTAACAAAACCTGAATCTGATCCCGAATACTAAAAGCTCAAGTTAGGGTGTCACTGGAGTGAACCTTCTCTCTTCCTTCCATAATCTTGCCTGTTTTGTCATCCTGGTAAGATTCCATGACTTTCTTACCAATCTAATCGAATTGCATGGATCCTATGAGGGTTTTGTGATAATTAATTTTTAATTTTTTGCTACGTATTTGAATCACAAAATCCAACAAAACCCAACACATAAAAAGGATAGGATTTGGTACATAAATAATAAATAAATTTTTTATTCATAAAAATGTCTCCAAAAACATATTACATTTTTGCTCCTTAGGGCATGCATGTATAACAATCTCCCACTTGCACTAAGTAAATATGACAAATCTCGCATTCCCATAGCTTCCATATGCCTCTTAAAGACTCTCCCAATAAGTGTCTTTGTAAATGGATCAGCTAAATTGTCCTCTGAAGCGATTGTGCACACCATGACGTGCCTGCCCTCGATGAAGTCCTTTATCACATGATACTTCTGATCAATATGCTTACTCTTCTTGTAAAATCTTAGTTCCTTAGCATTAGCTACAACCGCACTGTTATACAGTATAGTGATACTGCCTTATCCATACTAGGAACAACCTCAAGATCCCTAAGGAACTTGCAGAGCCACACTGCTTCTTTCGAAGTATTACTAGCTACCACATACTTGGCCTCCATCGTGAAATCCAAAGTGCAATCTTACTTCACACTTCTCCAACTAATGGCACCACTACCTAGAGTAGACACAAACCCCAAATTCGATCTCCTATAATCCAAATAGGATTGAAAATCTGAATCAGTATATCCTGGAAGAGTTAAATTCTCACCCGAATATACAAGCATATACCCTCGAGTCTTTCCCAAATACTTGAAAATATGCTTTACCGCAACCGAGTGGTTTAGCCTTGGATCCGCCTGAAATCGACTTACAATCTTGACCGCTTAACAAATATCCAATCATGTGCAAAGCATGGCATACATGAAACTATCTACTGCCGAAACATAAGGCACCTTCTTCATGTATTATCTTTCTTCCTCAGACTTTGGAGAATCTTTCTTAGAAAGTGTAATTCCAGACCTAGATGGTTGCCCACCTTTCTTGGAATCTTACATTTCAAACCTCCTGAGAATTTTATCTATGTAGCTAGCTTGTGACAAAGCTATCATTTTGTTCTTCCTATCCCAAAAGATCTGGATACCGAGAACAAAATTAGCCTCACCTAAGTCCTTTATGTCAAACTGCTTGGTCAACCATAATTTGACTAATGACAAGGCCCCTACGTCATTGCCAATTAGTAGAATGTGATCTATATAAAGCAGTAGAAAAACCACCTTCCCATTCTTTATGTGTTTATACACACATGGTTCATCCACATTTTGTGAGAATCCATAAGTCTTGATCACTTAATCAAACCTTATGTTTCAAGAACGGGAAGCCTGCTTAAGTCCATAAATTGACTTTAGCAGCTTACAAACCTTGCCCTCTTGACCCTTGACCTTGAACCTGTCCGGTTGTTCCATATAAATGGACTCATCAAGATAACCATTTAGAAAAGCCGTCTTGACATTCATTTGCCAAATCACATAGTCAAGAGCGGCAACTATGGACAAGAGAATCTAGATGGATTTAAGCATAGCTATAGGTGAAAAGGTTTCCTCATAATCGATTCCTTCCTTTTACATGTAATCCTTAGCTGCCAGTCTAGCCTTAAAGATTTCGACCTTTCCATCCACTCCTTTTTTCCTCTTATAGATCCACTTATACACTATGGGTTTTACCCTTCGAGAAGATCCACAAGCTCCCAGACCCGATTAGTCTCTATAGACTTCATCTTTGTGTTTATGGCCTCTGTCAAGAGTTTCAGAACAACATCCTCCATAGCCTTTATGTAAGTATAAGGATCTCTACCATGTTCATCCAGCTCAACCAAGAAGGCCTCACCATTAAATATATACCTCTGGGGTTGACGCCCGATCATCCCACTATGTTGAAGCACCTTAGGTTGTTGTTTTGGTTCGTTTGGTTTTTCTACACTAATCGGAACGGTTTCATTTGGAACCGCTAGAGTGAACAAATCACCTCTTAACTCTTCAAGCACCACTTTGCTTTAAGGTTTAAAGTTGTCTATGTAACTCTCCTCAAGGAAAGTTGCATTAGTTGAAATCATGATTTATTGTCCCTTGGGTTATAGAAATAACCCCCTTTTAGTCCCTTTTGGATATCCTACAAATAGGCAAACTTCCGAGCGTGCTTCCAACTTATTTGCATCCTTAAATAGGACATCAGTCGGACATCCCCATATGCGAATATGGTTTAAGGATGTCTTCTTGCTCGTCCACAACTCGTGAGGAGTTTTAGGGACCGATTTTGAGGGCACATTGTTCAAAAGATAACATGCGGTTTTAGTGCATATCTTTAAAAGGATAAAGGCAATGATGAATAACTCATCATAGACCTAACCATGTCCAATAAAGTCCAATTTCTTCTCTCCACCATGCCATTCTACTGCAGAGTGCCCAGTGCAGTCAAATTGGATAAAATCCTATTCTCTAATAAGAGTCCTAAGAACTCATCAGAAAGGTACTCACCTCCTTGATCGATTCGAAGTGCCTTTATGGGTCTGCCCAATTACTTTTTCACTTCAGCCTAAAACTCCCTGAACTTATCATAAGTTTCACTCTTGTGGTGCATTAGGTTCACATACTTATACCTTGAGTAATCATCAATAAAAGTGACAAAATACTTATATCCTCCTCGTGCTTGGATGTGCATCGGTCCACAAACATTACTATGTACAAGTTCTAGAACCCCTTTGGCCTTATTGCCCTTAGACCTGAATGGTCTTTTGGTCATTTTACCCTCCAAACAAAATACTTATACCCTCCTGGTGCTCGGATGTTCATCGGTCCACAAACATCACTATGTACAAGTTCTAGAACCCCTTTAGCCCTATTGCCCTTAGACCTGAATGGTTTTTTGGTCATTTTACCCTCCAAACAAGATTCACATTGAGATATAGATTCCACCTTTAAGTGACTTAAAGGTCTATACCTTAACAACCTTTGAATCCTATTCATATTAATATGGCCAAGGCATAAATGCCAAAGATAAGTCTTATTAGAGTGAGAAGATTTAAGTCTTTTAGAATTATTATCATTCATCTTAACATTAAGTAGTAAGTCCATCTTAAGTTTGATAAATATAAATTATTTTGCATCCATCTAGAACAAATAAAAGATTTGTTTTGACAAATCACCACTTTATTATTAAAAGAAACCAAATAGGAGTCTTTAAATAAACAAGCTATAGAAATTAAATTCTTCTTAAATTTAGGAACATAAAAACAATCTCACAAAATTAAATTCCTATAATTATCAAAATAAAGATGGACGTCTCCCACTGCTTTCGCTAAGACCAAGGATCCATTGCCCATTTGAAGTGTGAAGTCTTCATGAAGAAGACTTCTCATTTCTTTGAACCCCTACAGAGAAAAACAAACATGATTAGTTGCATTGGAATCTATGACCCAAATGTCACTAGATTCCTCAACCAAACAAGTTTCTAGATACAAAAGATCACACCTACCTCCTTTGGAAGGAAGTCCTTGCAATGCTTCTTTATGTGTCCGACCTTCCCGCAGAAGAAGCACTTAAGCTTCTTTGAGTTCTTCTTCTTCTTCTTCTTCTTGCTCTTGTTGTTAGCAGAAACATAAGACTTCTCATTCTTAGCCTGTTGTTTCTTTCTATTCCCAAAATTGGGATTGGAACCAAAAGTAGTTGCCAAATTGGCCTTTCCACCAGCAAGGGACTCCCGGATCAACAGTTTGATCTCCAGTAACTATTATATTAATTCTTTTATGTTCGTATCCCACCTATTTGCTCAAATTAAATGTATCTCTAAATAGAATAAATTCCTTTGATGGAGTCTCAAAGACCATAGTCATCTAAGTTTTAGCATCGATGTCAGCTCCCTTGGTTTGTGCCTTAGCGAGGTAACCCATAACTAACATCATGCGCTCCTTTACAGATATCTCAAGTCTCTACTTATAGTTCAAAAGTTTCTAAAGTACCCCTTGCCGCTGAGTTAAGGCTTAGCCTCCAAACATGTCTTCCAAATTATCCAAGATCTGCTTAGTAGTCTCATAATCCTCATGTTGAGCCTGCAGCACGTTGTTCATGTTGGCCATAACATAGCAGCGGGCCTGATTGTTTGCATCTTTCCAACACGGTACACTTGGAATTGCTCATTGGTGGAGTCTCTTGTAGGCTCAGGAGGACATGGTGTCGTCAGCTCAAATTACAGTTTCTCAAAGGAGAAGAAGCTATCAAGGTTCCATTTTCAATCATTATAATTCTCTTTGGTTAATTGGTTTTTGTCAAGTATCGAAGATAAAGCATTTTTAGACATTTTTAATCTACAATAATGAATCATTTACCAAACATAAGCAAACATAGTGTAATAATTTAGTAAGATAACACAATCATGAAAAAACATACAAATGTGTTTTATGTGTCAAAACCTTGAAAATATCACAACCTTACAACAATAATTCCCAACTTAGAATTGAACAAGCTCCGGGGGAAGTCATGCCAAATTCAATCAAGAACACGAATCCCCTCTTGATTAATAAATGCCATCCAAGACCTGTATAATCCAGCATAGGTTAATTATCGTTTCTTTGGCCATTAATTTCATTAACAGAGCTCATAGGGGAGGTTAATAATAAAATTAACATGAGTGAATAACCATCATTTCAATATTTTATTCATTATTTATAATTACCACCTAGAGGTATGCAACCATAAATCATGCTAAAATACCTTATCCTCTCAGAGATCCAATTTGGTACATGATAGAAATCCTTCCTAGGGATCAGGAACACCATGTTCTTCTTAGGGACAAACGATGGAGGTCTTAGGTCCTCTCTTTGAAAACCTTTTCCCACTCAATATTTTGAAATCAAGGTTTTATTTTAAAAGGCATGCATGAATAATTTTAATGTTGGAAAAATAATACACAGCGAAATTTTAAAATTTTTTTAATCAGAGTATTTTTCAAAACATAAGTTTGACATGTTATATGTATAAATTAACCTGATCTTACTGACCTTGTATACACCGAAAAGCTCCCAAAATCTGTGTAGAGAAGTAACTTTCCAGAAGAGCCTCAACCAACTGGTCTTCTTTGCTATTCTCTATCCACGATCGGAGTGAGTGTGGGCTCACATGTACAGCTCTTCCTCATGGTGACTCTCCTTCCAACCAATTGAGAGAACCCAAAGTTATTGTTCATGATTTGTGAACAAGAGCTCTCAAGGAGTTTCAGATTCTCACCAGTAGAGTATCACTCTTAATCTCTCTATTGATCTCTAAATAAATCATTAGACTCACACCCTATTTATAGAGGTTGAGTCTAGGGTCATTCCTTATCAGATAAGGTCTCAAAAATTCAAAACGAAATCAAATTCGGGTCAATATCGGATAAGATACGCGTAAAAACGTGTGAAAACGAGTGATTTTTAATTCGCGCATAGGCAGGCCAAACTTGCCCCATCGTCAGGCCGAACTTTAAGTTCAGCATGCTGAACTACCGAAATAAAAATCAAACGAATCTTTTATTTTCCACCCAAGATTCTGTAGGATAAAGCCTCAGTTTTAATTCAAATAACCCAATAGAGAAGTTATCTAATTAAAACAACTTTAACTAGATAATCTCTAAGAAAATAAATAGATTCCTAATAATTCTACAAGTTTATCTTAATTTAATTTATCCAGAAATAAATCAACTGATAAACAGACAAGAATTGTCTGACCTCAATAATTTAACAAGTTTATCTTGAATTAATTTTATTCACAAAATTAATTCAATTGACAAACAGACATGAATTATTTGATTCTTCCAAATTTTCAACCAATCTAATAAATCGATATAAGTCACCAATTATTGTAAAAGTACGCCGTATCGTTACAGGATTTTGTGAGCTAGCAGGGGACCAAATGGACCTATATAGTTCAAGCCCTTCATAATTATGAAACCCAATATCCCAGATATACAATTCATATTATCAAATCCAACGCTACTCTACTAAAAGCTTGGAGCTGCACTCTCGAACTTTATAGAACTACGAAGCCCGTATAGCTAAGTCTCCATGACATATCATAGTGTATCGTTTCCCCATAGGATTATCCATAATCGGCTTAAAGACAAGTTCTGTCTTACCTTCCCGATTATTTTTATCTTACGTTTCATTATCTCACCATCGAAAAACTTACCATCTAAAGACAGTATACCATTCCGTTACACCTATGTATCCAAATGGTTGAGCGCTCCAGTTTTCCAATTACAAGATAATGCATATAAGAGGATATCACTATTCCTAAAGAGGAGCTATGGATTTCATATCTATGAATAACAGGTCTATGTCATCAAGAGTCATGCCTCCAACGCACTGGCATGCATACCACTATTAAGATGTGGGTGTCACTCTTTGGCACATCAAAAGACACAAGTCAAGACAACGGGCCCACTATTCATCTTAAGATGAAGATGCAATACAAATGATTGTCTAAAGTGAATCGATTAGCCAAGACAGAATTATTAATCCAAATCAATTCACTTTATGTCCCGATCCAACACATCGTCATCTATGACAACGTGCCAATGTTTCTATTCACAGAGTCCACCTCCGATGGTCAAGACAAACCATCTCCCAATAGGGATATAGACAACGTAACAATCTTTACATAAATAAAGCACCCAACTTTATTCCCTCGATTACGGATCTTATGATTTAGACCGTCACCTTAAGAACCGTGTCTTCTGCATAATCTGTCCATTATATGCCCAATTCTTAAAGGTTTAGACCGACAGTCTCAGACTATTGTTTGCTATTCATACATTCAACAAATATGAACGTAAAGCGGACAAGATTTGGTATATAAATAATAAATGAATTCTTTATTGATAAAAAATGTCTTCAAAAACTCGTTACATTTTTACTCCTTAGGGCATACATGTCTAACAATCTCCCACTTGCACTAAGTGAGTAAATATGACAAATCTCGCTTTCACATGCTTCTCGAAGACTCTCCTAGTAAGTGTCTTCTTGAATGGATCAGTTAAATTGTCCTCTGACGAGATTTTGCACACATTGACAAGCCTGCCCTCGATGAAGTCCTTTATCACTTGATACTTCCGATCAATATGCTTACTCTTCTTATGAAATCTTGGTTCCTTAGCATTAGCTACCGCTGCATTGTCATCAAAGTACAGTGATACTGCATTATCCATACCAGGAACTACCTTAAGATCCCCAAGAAACTTGTGGAGCCACACTGCTTCTTTGGAAGCATCACTAGCTGCCACATACTTGGCCTCCATCGTTGAATCCGAAGTGCTTTCTTGTTTCACACTTCTCCAACTGATGGCACCGCCGCCTAGAGTAAACGTAAAACCCAAAGTCGATTTCCTAGAATCCAGATAGGATTGAAAATCTGAGTCAGTATATCCTAGAGGAGTTAAGTCCTCACCCGAATATATAAGCATATACCCTCGAGTCCTTCTCAGGTACTTGAAAACATGCTTAACCGCAACCCAATGGTTCGGTCCTGGATCCGCCTGAAATCGACTTACAATCCTGACCGCATAACAAATATCGGGTCTTGTGCAAAGCATGTCCTACATGAGACTAGCCACTACCAAAGCATAAGGCACCTTCTTCATGTATTCTCTCTCTTCACTAGACTTTGGAGAGTCTTTCTTAGAAAGAATAATTCCAGACCTAGATGGTTGCCCACCTTTCTTAGAATCCTGCGTTGCATACCTCCTGAGAATTTTATCTATGTAGTTGGCTTGTAACAAAGCTATCATTTTGTTCTTCCTATCTCGAAACATCTGAATACCGCGAACAAAATTAGCCTCACACAAGTCCTTCATGTTAAACTGCTTGGTCAACCATAATTTGACCGATGACAATGCCCCAATGTCATTGCCAATTAGCAAAATATCATCCACATAGAGCAGTAGAAAAACCACCTTCCCCTCCTTAATGTGTTTGTAAACACATGGCTCATCCACATTTTGTGAGAACCCATAAGTCTTGATAACTTGATCAAATCTTATGTTCCAAGAATGGGAAGCTTGCTTAGGTCCATAAATTGACTTTAGCAACTTAAAAACCTTACCCTATTGACCCTTGACCTTGAACCCATCTGGTTGTACCATATAAATTGACTCATCAAGATACCCATTTAGAAAAGTCGTCTTGACATCCATCTGTCAAATCTCATAATCGAGAGTGGCAGCTATGGACAAGAGAATCCAGATGGACTTAAGCATGGCTACAGGCGAAAAGGTTTCCTCGTAATCAATTCCTTCCTTTTGCGTATAACCCTTAGCTACCAGCCTAGCCTTAAAGGTTTCGACCTTTCCATCCACTCCTCTTTTCCTCTTGTAGATCCACTTTCACTCTATGGGTTTTACCCCTTGGGGAAGATCCACAAGCTCCCAGACCTGATTAGTCTCCATAGACTTCATCTATGTGTTCATGGCCTCTGTCCAAAGTTTTGAATCAACATCCTCCATAGCCTCTACGTAAGTGTAAGGATCCCTGTCATGTTCCTCCAGTTCAGCTAAGAAGGCCTCCCCATTGAACATGTACCTCTCGGGTTGACGCCCAATCCTCCCACTACGCCGAAGCCCCTTAAGGTGTTGTTTAGGTTCGTTTGGTTTTTCTACACTGATCGAAATGGTTTCATTTGGAACCACTGGAGTGATCGGATCACTCCTTAACTCCTCAAACACTACTTTGCTTCGAGGCTTAAAGTCGTCTATGTAACTCTTCTCAAGGAAAGTTGCATTAGTTGAAACCACGACTTTATTTTCTTTTGGGTTATAGAAATAACCCCCTTTAGTCCCTTTTGGATATCCTACA
>CAMOHE010032899.1:0-37948 GCA_946598075.1 Artocarpus hirsutus | reverse complement strand
ATGATATAAATTTATTGGAAAATTTGTTTATTTGGCTAGTTTACAACACGTCGGTAGGTTGTCTCTTTCTGTTCAATCTACACATGGCTTATGCAGAACTTTAGGCTCAACTTTTGCATGTTGCTTGTGCCATTTCTTGACACAGCTTGAATGCTGCTACAAAGTAGCCAAGAAACTGAAAGAAAATGGCATTCGAGCTGAAGTTTGCCATGGTGAGCGCCTACCAAAACTCATTAGAAATGCAGAAACGCAGAAGATACCCTTAATGGCAGTTGTGGGAGCCAAGGAACTGGAGATGGGTACTGTTACTGTACGATCCAGGTTTGGTGGAGATGTTGGGATGATGACGGTTGATGAGTTTGTTAGTAGAACAAAGTCTGCCATTGAAAAGAGAACATCCTTTTGAAGTGATGCCGATGATGTGGAAAAATGATATGCCTAAAATGTATGGAACATTAAAAAAGATATATATATATTTTTTGACATGGTATTGAACTTGAGCCTGAAAGTTGCACTGTTTTTATATCAGTGTTTAGTCATCATTGAGAAGGATCTATCACAGGAAGGATATACCTGTATATACAAGTTGACGAAGAAGCAAGAATGTAAATCCAGAATTGGGCTAAGAAGTAACAACTTGTTATTTGGAATGCATAAGGAAACGGTGGATCCATTTGGTAGTGTTTTCATTTTGTTTTTTGTTTTTGAAAAAAATCTAAAAAGAAAAATGTTTTAAGAAATATGTTATGACTATTTTGGAAATTGTGTTTGGTTGTATATAGTAATATGTTTTTAACACGTAATTTTTTAATAAAAAATTATTAATGTAAAAAAGCCTAAATTTAATTTTTTAAAAAACTAATTATTGATATAGTAAATAAATTTTTTTCATTATCATTATCATTATTATCATTATTATCATTATTATTATCATCAACAACCAATGCCCGCAAGGGCCCTTTTACGCTAGTTGCAGCGATGGCGCTGATGGCCCTTTCGTGGAGTCAATGGCCCATACGACGTGGAGATCGGTAGCCCACAAGGGCACGAAGATCGAAGATGATAGCCCTCTTGCAAGATGACATATTGGGTTGGTCTTCGATGAGTGGGCTTTAATGGCGTGGGCTTCGACGGTGTGGGCTTCAACTGCTTAAGTGGGCTTCGACAGCGTGGGCTTCAACGACGTGAGTGGGCTTTGACGGTGTGGGCGCTCCATGAGCATCACTAGAGAGACGACGAGGTGAGGGGAAGACGGCGATCTACGCTGGCCTGCGAGGGTGGGTCTCTAGGGTCGCCAGCGAGGATGGGTCTAGCGTCGTTGGTTGAGGGGGTGTCTGGTCAGATCGAGGGAGTAGGAGAGTAGTGATTTTGGCGGAAGAAAATTTTGAAAGCGTGTTTTTTTTTTTTTTTTTTTGGTTTTCAAAAGCTAAAAAATTTTGGTTGTTTTTGAAAACATTTTCATTTTTTTTATTTCTACAAAATTTTAACCAAACACGTTTTTAGAATGATTCTCATTTTTTGTGCTTTTGAAAATGAGAAAAAATATCACAAAAACAAAACCAAATGGCCTGGTATATTTTATATTGCTTAAATAAATCAGTATTGTATTATTTTAATTTTCCCAGCTTTCATATATGAAAGTTACACTTCTTGTTCTACATATCTGGATGTGGAGAAAGCATACCACTGCGGTATTGTTTTATACGGAGTCCATTGTTAGAGGAAACGAGATATAAGTAGGGTTGGCAATTCGTGTCACGTGTCGTATTCGTGTTAACACGTTTAGATTAAACATGAACACGACACGATTAACAAACGTGTCTAAAATACAAACACGAACACGACACGCTTATAATTCTTACAACACGACACGATTATTACACAATTAAAAATAATTAATATTTAATTTTTTTACTATATAATTTTTTTATACTATTAAAAATTTAATATTTAATTTTTTTATTATATAATTTTTTTAAAAGCCAAAATAAATTAGTATAAATAATATAAAAAATAATTTTTTTTATTTTTATTATATAATTTTTTTAAAAGCCATAATGAATTAGTGTAAATAATATATTATTTTTTAATTATTAAATATTCTTCTGCATCCTTATTTTACGTTTTCATTTTTTTCTCGTTAAAGGAAAAATGCTTTGAAGCCATAAACGACTTCAATTTGGATCGCTGGCGTAGACAGCAAAACGAAGGCTTATATTGGAGAGGAATTGTGAGACATCTCACTTCATTTCCGATGTGGGACTTTTGGAGTTAAAAGTAAAAACTTATAATAAATGTAATAAAAGCTCTCTATGTACACTAAATGGCAAGTTAGTGTACTGGTGGTAGCATAAGGAATGCACCTAAAGGTGCAATGTTCAAAACCAAGAACCAGCAAATTTTTTTTTTTTTTTTTTTTTTTTCCGTGTGGATGCAAGAGAGGGTCTAACTCATCCTCATAAAAATCGTAAATGTGATGGCGTTTTTGTATTTTTTTTCCTTATGGTTTAGTTATTTTTTTCAATGAGACATAATAATAATAATAATAATAATAATAATAATAATAATAATAACCAAAAAAAAAACTTTGTCAAAAAAGTTTCAAAAAAACACCATCACTTTTTGAGGGGGTGGCAACCCCTAAAAGAAATAGAAAAACATTTGAGAAAGAAATTTTTAAAAATACTTTTTTTTAATTATTGAAAATATATATTCTTAGCAAAATATGCATGATTCATGATTTTTTTTTCAACAAAAGTGTGACAGAGAAATTCGATTCATCCTTGGAGTTGAATACCTCATTCAAGAATTGTTTTTGATCCAATCTATAGGAATCAATAGAAAGGGCAAATCCTTTAGGATACACTAGTATTTTAAGTTTAAACGTGCTATAAATGCGTAAAGAGTGTCGTGTCGTGTTGACACATTTACTGCACGCTTAATTAAGTGTGTTAAAGCGTGTTAAACGTGCTAGTACTAATCCAGCATGTTAATTTTTGTGTTATTCGTGCCAACCCATTTATGGTCCAATTAATATACGTGCATGCCGAACCCGTTTATCTCGTATCGTGTCATCGTGTCGTATCCGAAATTGCCAGCTCTAGATATAAGACCTCAAAATGGATCTCACATTACAGACACAGTGACTCCCAATTCTTGTGAGATTATATCCCAACACTAGGCTCATCAAAGGCAATGAGAATATGTCAAATGCTTCAGAAAACGACATGCTAGGTGGGGTGGCATTCAAATAGGATGAATCCTCTGTATATGTAATCGAGAGTAAGAAGCAAAGAGAGCCATTGCTTTCAAAATCAAGCCTAGAAGGGGTGCAAAAATGAAAAATAAAAAATGAATACTGTTGGACGTGACTTTTTTAAATTAAGGGTCCGTTTGGTAGACGGATTCGAATTGTGTTGATTTGGATTTTTTTGATTTAACTTGTGTGATTTGAATTGGGTGATTTGAATTACAATTCGAATTGACATTTAGATGTACATTTTAAAGTAGATAATAAAATTGAAATTTCTGTTTAGATGGATAGTAGAAAAAGTTTTTGATTTATTAACAAATTTAGCAAACTCTTAATTTCCATGATATTAAAAAATATGCAATATAGATCTTGATTTATTTTTCTCTTCATTAAGAGCACAATGAAAAAAGAATCGTTTTAATTGGATATAAAAAAAGAAGTTATGATTCTTTTTCCCTAAATATAGGAGAGAATTTTTAAGATTTACTGTAGCAACCTGTTTAAGTTTTGGAGGGAGGCAAGCTCTCAAAATGGGAAATTGGAAGGATCCGGGTGATTTGGATTTTGAAGGATGCCAAACTCTTATCTAGATTATTAGAATTCTGAGAGTCCAAAGAGTTCTCTCAGTCTACCAACTAAATGGGCCCTAAATTTTAATTGTTTGATCATGTCAAAAGGAGTGCATTGCACTATAAACATAGAAAAAAGTGCTCACTCATTGGTTAGACTATTAAAATTTAATCCAATGAAAATTATTATGCCATAAATTCCAAAATTTGTCAGAATTCTGCTAATGTATATTTACATCTTGTTGGTATCACCCATGTACATGTGAGTTAGGCTCCATTGCCTGTGACCTATCATTCAAGGATAATTTCCTCTCATTTGTAGTGAGATTGAAATTATATTTCTCAGTGGGCTTTGTTGATTATTGTGACACTCTGGGGAGGGGGTCAGTAGTTTTAGGTAAATAAAATAAAAATTAATGTAAATAGGGAGGAAATAAATAAAGACATGTAGAAAACAAATAAATTAAGTAGATTTCTTATTTAAAATAAATATCATAAAAAATAAATGATATCATCGGCAATCACCATCACGTGAATGCCATGAAGGTGGGGTCGAGATCTTATTCTCATTCACCATCACGTGGAAGCTAGCCACGAAGGTGGGTAGGTAAATAAAATACAAATAACATCAATAATAATAATAACACAAAAATACTGAAAATCGTCTTTGAAATAAATGACACGGTAGGACTCACAAAGACGAAAGTGACATCAACAGCGACATCGGGACAAGTCGTATAGTACATGTGTCATACCACAGTTACATAGAAAATATCATTTCAATCCCAAGAGCCAGGTTACGATCCTGGGATCTTCCTCCCTCTTTAAAACGTGGAAGGGGATATTTAAAATAGGAAAAACGTCAACGGAAGGCTCAGTAGGATAATTAGTTAAAAATAAGTTATTTTAAAATATCATTCACAAATCATATTTACTAAAACAAGTCTCAAAAATTATTTATAAAGATTGATAAATACTTACTTGAACAAATATTTGATAAAACGTCACCGTACGGGTTTTGAAGATCTGAAATAAATATCAAAATATAATTCTTCAAAATCAATGACAGAAATCGTTATTAAAAGGAAACATTTAAGAGATGGACTTGGCTAAAACAATTTAAAAAGGGTTACCAAAGGAAGGGATGGAAATATCCTACCTCATTTGAAATCCAATATAGTAAGCTCTAAATAAAATCCAACGTATGCTCCATATACGTTTAAAACCTTGAAAACTGCATTTAAAATCATAAATTACTTTCAACAAATATCATTATGTTAGTTTAATTATCAATGAGCCCTTTTGACTCAAAATAATCACGGTACAAAATTATAATCCTTTTTGAAACATTTTGGAATCATTAAACATTAAAAACTGGAAGAAAATACAATTTTCTAAGTCCACAGTCAGCCTGTTGAACATCCTGGTCTGGCCTGCCGAACATCTTGGTCTGGCCTACCGAACTGCATAGTTTGACCTGTCGAAAAACTAAGTCCGGTCGGCCAAACTTTTTCAGGTTCGGCCTGTTGATTGTTTGAATTCGGCCTGCTGAACTCATGAATCCGGCTTACCGAAGATCAAGTTCGGCCTGCCAAACTAGCAAAATCTAGGGACCCGAGACTTTGAGTCTCGACCTCCTCAAGCTCAAAATTTCAAATTAAAACTTGTTTTCTCAATCCCAAAGTATAAAAATCATATAGAAAGCATAAGAAATCATAATAGAACAAGTTTGAACCATTTTTCTCAAATTTAAACTCAATTTCACAATAGATTTGAAAATCTAAGAAAAATGTAAAAACTTGATTAAATCAATTTTTGTTCAAATAAAGCTTAGATTCATAGTAAAACAAGTCCTATAAGCTTAGATTAAATAGCTCAATGAAGCTCGGATTGCAAAATGCATAAAAATTCAAAACAAAAATCAAAATCTTGGAGAGAGAAAGGGCTAACCTCAAATCAATGTTTTTGAAGAGGATTTTTAGCTTGAATCTCTATCTCTTAACTTCAAATCAACGAGTTTAAAGCTTGAGAATGAAATTTTGCAAAGACAATGGGAGAGAAAGAGAGACAGGAATGAGAGAAAGAGAGAGACAAGAGAGAGAGGGCTGAGAACGTGAAAGAGAAAGGAAAGAAAAGAAGAAAATGGGGAAGAGAGAGAAAAGTGAGAAAAATAAAAAGAGTCAAGGGCATTTTTGTAAATATGAAGAAAATGTGGTATAAAAATATCATTTGATATTTTAAACTAAAGATCAAAATTTTGATATAACAAATACAATAAAATCTTCAAATAACTAAAATTAATGACAAAAATTTACATAGGCACACTTAATAATTAAGCTTAACATAATAAATCCCACTTTAAAAATTCAGAGGTGTTACAATTATGGCTTGGCTGGCTATGATTTGGGCTCCTTAGATGTTAATATATGAAAGAGAAAATTACAAATAATGCCCCCTTAAGTTAGTGACCGTGGCCTTACTTTTGTCTTTTAAAAAATGTCCTTTCTTTTTATAAAAAAGTTCACATTGACTGTTTTTCCTTAATGTTAACTAATTTGAATCTTGAAACCTTAATTCAAATATGAAACACTCTAAGAGTGTCTAGAAATTAAGTTGAAACATGAAGCTAAAATTTATATATTGTAGCATGTGAGAGCTTTGCATAGTAGCTAACTCTTTGTTTTTCACTATAGCATATGAGAGCTTTATCCTGTAGCAGTTGAAAATTTTCAACTAGGTTGCTAAACAAAGCATCTCTCTCATAACCCCTTTTCTCGCTCATCCCACCGTTGCCCTATTCTCTCACCACCCCTCTCTCCGCCGCATCTCTTTCTTCCATTTCTTTCTCACCATCACTCTATCTCTCTTTAACTACCTCTCTCTTCTCGGCCTCCTTCTCTATCTCTTCATGATTTCTCACTTTGTTTCATGATTTCTCTCCCTGTCAAAGTCGCTTTGTATGAGATTGCATTGAGTTTGTTTGTATTTGCACCCTCTAATGATGTCTAGTCCAATCTCTTTCTCAGTTGCGAGTTCGACAGCGCTGTTGTCATCGCATCTTGCCTCCGCTTGAGTTTTTTTGATTTTGACTTCGTCTACATCAATCCAGCGGTTCTAGGTTACTACTAGACTGTAACATACCATATAAAATAAACAATCTCTCAAAAAGTAGAATTTAAACTTGCAACAGTATCCATACCCTGATCGTTATATTTTGTCCCATCACCAGACCCATCTCTTCAACTTTCATACCAGCCTCTTAGCATGAATTTCTACAGCATGAAGGACCTAGGTGAGCTTTCACTTAGCAAGTCTAAGCATATCTCACAAAATATTTATATAGGATTACTAGCAGTAATACAATGCATGATCCCCACTATGCTTACTTACGAACATCTTTTCATCATTCATATGTTATTTTGAATTTTGGGCCTAAGTATTTGTACCAAGTGTGTGTGATCATCGAACACCAAGATCATATCTTTTCTTGATGCTCCCATGGGGTTGTAGCCAATATTAATGGATTTGCAAAGTTGGAGCTTGAAATAGTCCTAAAAGGAATAACGAGTAGAATGTCAGCTCTGGTATTGCAACTTATGCTACAAGATAAAGTTAAAGAAGGTTAAAAGGTGGACAAGTATTTGATAACAAAATTGATGCAGGACAGAGACCAAAATTCTCAATTGCTGATGATGGGATTATAAGATATAGAGGGAGGTTATGTGTGCCATTTGTTAAGGACATTAAAGAAGACGTCTTGAAAGAAGCTCAAATGATTCCTTGTTCAATACACCCAGGTAGCACAAAAATGTTTAGAGATCTAAAGCAGCATTATTGGTGGCCTAGAATAAAGAAAGATGTAGCAAAGTTTGTGGGTAAATGTTTAACTTATTAACAAGTTAAAATTGAACATCAAATACTAGCAGGGTTGTTGAAGCCTTTATTGATTCTAGAGTGGAAATGAGAACACCTCACAATGGACTTTATACTTAGATTGCCTAAAACTCAAAAAAGATTTAATTCCATATGGGTGGTTATGGATAGGTTAACAAAGTCAGCCTATTTTCTTCTGGTAAAATCCATTTATAACATGGCATAATATGCTCAATTATATATCAAAGAGATAGTCAGATTGCATGGAGTGCCAGTTTCAATAGTGTCTGATAGAGATCTTAAGTTCACATCTGCATTTTGGAAGAGTTTACATGGTACTATAGGAACAAAGCTTGCATTGAGTATAGCATTTCATCCTCAAAGTGATGGACAATCAGAGAGGGAAATTTAGACATTGGAAGTTATGTTAAGAGCTTGTATGCTTGATTTGCAAGGGAGTTAAGATACAAAGCTTCCTTTGGTGGAATTTACTTACAACAATAGTTACCAAGTGACAATTAGAATGGCACCTAATGAAGCACTATATGAAAGAAAATGTAGATCTCTAGTTTATTGAGATGAAGTTAGAGAAAGGGAATTACTTGGTCTAAAGATGGTACAAAAAACAGCTAAGGCAGTAGAAAGGATACGTGATAGAATGAGGACAACACAAAGTAGACAGAAAAGCTATACAGATAAAAGAAAAAGAGATTTAGAGTTTACTGTTGAGGATCATGTATTCCTGAAGGTAGTTCCAATGAAGGGTATCATGAGACTTGAGAAAAAAGGAAAGAGCCCAAGGTATATCGGCCTATTTGAAATCTTTGAAAGGGTTTGTGACAGAGCATATAAATTAGCCTTACCTCCTTCATTATCCAGTGTACATGATGTCTTCCATGTGTCCATGCTTAACAAGTACATTCCAAAGCCTTTGCTTTTTTTAAGTTATGAGCCATTGGAAATAACTTCAGATTTAGCATATGAGGAGAAACCAATACAGATTCTTGATTTGAAAAGAAAAGGAGTTGAGAACCAAGAAGATTCAACTAGTTAAGATTTTATGGAGAAATCATTCAATAGAAGAAGCCACATGGAAAAGAGAAGAAGAGATGCGAAACAAATATCTAAAACTATTCAGTATATCAAATTTCAAGGATGAAAATGTATAAGGATGAGAGGATTGTAATGCTCAATTTACTCACAATTAGTTAGTAATAAGCATATTTCATATCTACATATTTAATGAACACACGTTATTAAATTATAAGCATATAGAAAGCATAACTTATGAGCATGGGCGCTTATTATTTTTAAGTTTGAATCATTCATAAACATGTTTACATTCATAAATATGATATTGAGTTGTTAATATATAATCTAACATGTTTTTTAAAAAAGTTTTAATTGCAGTGAAAAGCTCGGTTTCTTGGTAAAGAAGATTGGTGTGCTAAACGGTTACGAATTAATTAGAAAGTATTATTTTTTTATTTTAAATGCATTCCAAACTAATTGTTTTTCTTATTTACACCTTAAAAATAGATAGATTTTATTACAATTAAAAGGATGCAAAATGGTAGATTTGATTGGTTGGTTAACTAGGTTATAAAAAATTAAGGTGTACTTGTTTGTGCTTGATTTTAATTGGATAACTATTAGCTGAATTCTTTTCTTGCTCAGCACTCTTTTCACACATCAAACCCTAGAAAAGATGGCAAAAGCTCCCAAGCCACCTCCTCCTTCAACCCACCTCCTTTTGACTAAGTCAAATGCACTAGAAAACTCTATTTTTTCTTCTTATCTTCCCTAACAGCGCCACAAACATCTAGCACTCTCCCCACTTCTTTCTCTCCATTTTCCATGTCCTAAAGCTCACAAAAACTTAAACAAGACTGTAGAAATTTGCATTATACAAATTAAGCCAAGTTCTCACTATTTTGACCTTGACAATCAAGCATTTTGACCTCGAATAGAGCCCTAACTTCAAGCCCTACAAGGTAACATCTATCTTTATGTTTCTTATGATGAAATGAAGTTATTTTATGTTACATATGGTTATAGATGTAGAAAAAGTAAGTTAGGATAGGTTTGAGCTCAAACTAAGCTAGTTAAGTTATTTTCTACGCACAATTGCGAATCTTGTGTAATTTGGTCATTTCCTTTAATTCTATTGATCCTAAGTGTTTATTAAGTGATTTTAATTGCTTGTGAATAGGTGGGAGTCAGTTAGAATGTTATTTCTGAATTTATGGAAAGAAAATATAAAACTAGGTCAAGTGGAATATCAAATTTGCACCGTACTTAATTCTCATGTATTAGGTTGTTTTTATATAGATTATGTACTTCCTTTAATGATATTTAATGTTTGGAAATGTTAATTATTTATTGAAGACCTGACTTTGGCTAAAAACAGTTTGTTTGACATAATATAATTTATAGTAAGAATGAGCTGAAATGAATGTTTGTTGAGATGATTGAATATTTAATCTCCACGTTTAATCATAATTTTAGTAATATAGCGTGCTTCTTGGCCAAAAGTGTGCATTGTGACATTTTGATGCTCAGCCTATTTTGTATTTGAATTAATGCAAAACTATTGAAATATGAACTTATAACTTGATCCAATTAGTTTGTTCATTAAGGAATTGAATGGGATACATATTTATGATTTTAGGCCTTTTAACACATTTTATCTTCTAAGAGGACCGATCTTTTCATTCAACATCAATTGGACTTGAGGTAACCAGAAACTACTTTTTATTGCATCACAAGAACTATGTCATGTTATGTTTTAAGGTGCATTGATTGAATTGTTGTTATTTAGGAATGATAAAGATTCTTGAGATGCATTCATGATTCATGACATTTACATTAAGACATGTGATATGATTTAAAAAGGGAGTGAGGTTTTTAACTAAAATGGGGTTATGGTGCTTAATTGGTGGTCGGGTAGGCACAGGACGCAGGTGAGACCAACAACCAAACAAAGGGTGGTGAATACTTTGAGGTTGCAAAACGATAAGAAAAGCTACAAAGACTGAGATTGAATACGGCAAATACCTGAAGTCTAAAGACCTAGATGGAAACCTCGTATTATTATTGTTACATTGGCCAAAATGATGAAAAAGTTTCAAAAACCATGGCGCATCATTACTAGTTAAGTACCACACTCCAAGGGAACCCAAAAGAAGAAGAAATTGTTGAAAGAAAACTAATAAAAGAAAATATATGATTGCATTCACATTCAATGTTTATGGTCATGTATTAGTTTTTGCTTACTAAACTTTTAACTCATTATAATTCTTATGATGCAAGAAGGGTTGTACAGGGTTAGGGGTTGACCAAGTATCCAGAGCTGTCGGATAGAGATTTGTTCATATGCCATGTTTTAGTGTAGCTTTTGAAACGTATCTTGGAACTCTATTTTGTCAAACTTAACAGTTCTGTTATGGTTTTGTAAACAGAAACATCACTAACTTTGGATATGACGGTACATTACACATCTTATTTTGAAATATTGTATATGTTGTAAATAAGGACATGAGTGAAACAATAGTTTCAAAACTCTTCTATAATGTAATGAATATTTTAAGTAAACCATAACATTTATAATGAAAAAGAAACGTTAATACTTTTTATCCTAACTAAATAGGCTTACCACGATGATTTTTAAAAAACGGTCGTTAAATAATCTACTTGCAAAACATAAATTAAACCCAAAACTAATATATTTATCAACAACATAAACATACTCAATTCATAAACCCTATACAATTCCTGGATAAAGATTTCTCATATATATCATAAAAAACTAAACATATTAAAAATAAACCTAAATCATAAAGTTTAAAATCATAACAGATTAATAGCATACCCATCTTAGAAGGCGGAGTGACAACGAGGCGACGAGGCCACGGCTTGAGAGGAGAAGAGGCGGCGGCTTGACAAGAGAGGGATAGTCTGGGTGAGGAGGCAAGGGAAGCAGTGGCTTGGGCTCAACCACAAAGAAGGAGGGCGATAGACGGAGAGAGAGCTACCGACAACAGAGATTTGAGAGAGAAGGAGTGAGAGCAAGAAATAGGGATTTATCAAAGCTAAGAGAGTTAGGTTTGATTTTCGAGAGGCGGGCTTATGAAACATCTTAGACAATGGTTTTAAAAAAATCGTCATCTAAAGATATATATTTAATGACGGTTTTGTAGAAACTGTCGTATAAATGATGCGACTTATAACCCTGATGAATGCCGTGTTCCTTTAGACGATGGCTTTTTGATTAATCGTCGTCTAATTAGAGTCACCTAACACGCAATTTGTTGTAGTATGTCCCATTGCTAGTTGTTTAATTCTGATTCATATCTAATCATTTCGGTAACCGAAGTATAATATATCTTTTAAGTTTTAAATAAATATAATCTTATCGTTTTACGAAAGTTTTTGAGAACATTTTATTAGATACGATCGGCACGACTCTCAGTTTTCGCCATATATTGTTAAAAACATTTTCCAAAACCAACATTAAGATCAGTGATGTGAGCCTCAAGAATATTAGGGTTTACTTCCACAGCTGCACTCGCTGTAAACCTTTGCTTGCAGTAGCGAATTTCCATGCGAGAATATGAAAATTGCTGATATTGACCTTGAATATATGTTGGGAAGAAAGGCCCTATTAAATTCCCGTCGAAAAATGTTAAGCCTATCATATGCTGGCAAACACAACCAGATCCATGTGCCACTTCATCGTAATCTGCTTATTAATCATGTATAGAAAAGTTCACAGAAAATGAGTTTGATTTAAATGATTACGTGATAGAAACAACTTGCTAATCCGCTTGATATGCAACATTAATGTGCTTGGTAGTTATTCTTTTTTATTCTAGTATTAGCTTTATATATAGTCAATCAATGGTTTAGAGATAGTAAAAAATAGAAGGAATACAGATAATGATCGAAATAACATAATTATGGAAATCCAATAAGACAACACTGTTATGATCATTAAGACTTTTAAATTATACAACTGGGTTGAAATATTAATAAGCAGCTTTACAGATCAGCAATTTAATACGATCATAAAAAATCATTTGGGCTTTTCAAAAAAATATATATATACATTGGTACCGTACTATTTTTTCTCTTTGAATGCCTCATGACAGGTCAAAAAGAAGGCACGCCATAACCATTAAATCTCGTGTGACGTAACACCTCATTTAAATATTTATCTACTCGATGCTTGTATGGTTACACTCTTTACCATTCTTTTTTTTTTTAATCAAATGTCATTGAACTATTTAATAAATTACCGAAGCATAACATTAAACCAATAGTTTTAATTTTCGTATAACTCTGCTACTCTAAATAAGTGAAAAAGGAGATGAGAAGTGCTATTTGGAACGAACCTTCCTTCTTCTCACGATCCAAGTGAAAAAAAAAAGAAAAAAAAAAAAATTTTACTCCCGTACGTTAAAACCTTTTTATTTATAAATTATAAGTACGATATATATAGATATACATAGCGTAATTTTTAAAATAAGACCTATTATTTTATTAATAGTTGAATTTATAAAATTATAAGTATGATATATATAACGTAATTTTTAAAATAAGACCAATTATTTTCTTAATAGTCGAATTGTATTAATTAAGATTGCCAAAAAAAAAAATAGCATGTACCATGCGATTAATAACTCCGCGTCATTTAGGAATTATTTATACATATATATATATTTTTTGACGTCGTGCGTCTAGAAAAAAACAAGTGGACCCCGCCCATCGCTTCTCTGGCCTCTCTTCGCCTTCCAATTTCCATCTTCCCTGCCATATCTTGTTTTCATGTGTCTCTGAAAAAAAAAAAAAAAAAACTTATTCTTCATCTAGGTGTAGAATATGGTTTTTACAATCTATGATTATAGTTCTACAAATATGGATTTTACAAGCTTCAAAGCTCCACAGCTAATTTGCCAATGATGAAGAGAACCAAGAAACCCTTCTCACTCCTCTTCAAACCGCTTGATTACTCTGCCTCTGTAATTTTGAAGAGAATCTTTTGGGTTCAATTCTTTGGATTTTTTTTCCCTGTTGAATGGTTCGGGATATTGATAATCTTTGGTCATGGCTTCTCGAATTTATCTGATTTCAAGTTTTGATATCTTCAAACTACAACACTTTGAAGTGGACAAGAAAACATAAATACCCACTGTCAGGTTGACGTTCAGCAATGAAAACTTTTTCTTTCCTCCACCGGGCTGCAGTCCGGACCCCTCACAGTAGTGGGTCCCACTGGGTGGGTCCTACTGCAGCCCGGTCAGGACATGTAAAAGTGTCCTTCTGAATTGGTTCTTTCAGTTCGTCAAAAGATGGTTTTTCCTTTTTTTTTTTTTTTTTTTTTTTTTTAAGATTAATTATATTTTTAAACGCAAAGGAGAACCAAAAAGTGGGGCCTACCTCATTTTAGAGTCCCATGACCATGTATATGATCGTGAATCTTGCGATTCAGGCAAAGGTCTTTAAACCAATTTACTAATATGTTGAAATGGTTCAATTCAAACCAAATCAAACTAAAAAGGTGTTTAATTAAGAATGATGTGAATTACAAACTCAATTATAAATAATGTAAAATTTTTACATGTTACAGTAAAAGAAAAAAAGTTACTATAATGTAAAGCTCTCATATGCTACAGTAAACATGGTTCTCATTAATAGTTCTCACTACTAACCAAACACCCTATAAATTGATAATTTTTTTTCTTAATTTTAGACGATTTAAGTGTTTCTTTTATGGTTTGTTAGTAGTTTAAACTTTTAAATAGCTTAAACAACTAGCCAAACCACTCATTAAACCGCCATATTATATGTTTTTATTTTGAAAATATTTCTATATTTGAATTTTTATTATTTTTATATAGATTAATTTTTATTGGTCCTTAAAAACGTTCTACACATATAAAATGGACCTTTTTATATTCTACAATCATATTTCTCCTAATCACTCATTATCAACATTCAAAAGCACAAAATCAAATTAAAGAACCAACATATACAATCAAGACTAATTCATGGATTGAATAGCCTCCCCCATCTAGCGATCGACCAACATCTTCTCTACACTGTTGCCGGCTACTTGCTACATTGTCAATGTTATGTCGTCTCTCTCTGCTGCTGGTGCAACTAACCACAACATCGATTAAGGATATTAGTAGTAGGAGAGGTTTATCTACACCAGTGGAATGCTTTAATTCAAGTTTAAAATTTAATTATATTGTTTTATGTCATTTAATTATGTTTTTGATTTTTTAGTTTGGTTGTTGATGAATTTTGATTTGTGTTATTGTGACTTTTCAGTTTGGTTTTTGGTTTTTATTAAAACTTTAAAAGATATACTTTTAGACATTTTATAATTTTGTTAAATAAAAAAATTAATCTTATGCACAAACCGCCCAAATAGTTTATGAGTGATTTGGTTTTTTTTGGTTTTATAAAAAATACTAAGCTGCTCAAACCGTTTATGAGTGCTTTAGTTTTGTTTGATTTTAGCAAAATTATCAAACCACCCAAAAATAAAATTAATTTTTTTGTTTAGTTCTCCAAACCACCAAATCGCTCGTGAATACCCCTAATTTGAGCTACAATCATTTCACGAGTAAATTAGGTGGTATATCACTTATTTACTATCACTATTATGTTCTGGTACTTATTTTTCCTCCTTTGATTGTTACCATTTCTTTCAGTAAAAAAGGCCAAAATACTCTTATATAATAACATTTGTTTGCCTAATTTTAATCCAAAACACCTATGATCAATTATATCTTTATGTTCTATAAAAATAATATGTTTCAAACTTTTTAATAAAAATGGTGGTAAGATTGAAAAACAATGTCATAAAAGTGGTATTTCTCATATTGACCCTCATTCCCCAAAAGGGATAAACTAAGCAGATGAACAAAACCAAATTACCTATTCAATTTTGGTGTTAAACCAATCACATCGTCATTTAAAAAATGATATAATTTTTACCTTCTTCTCTTACTTTAATGTTTGAGCCTATCAAATGACATGAGAAAATGTGATTAGTTAGATATCATATAAGACACAAAATTTATTAGGTTTTTTTTTTTTTTGGAATTCTATTGGCCATAGCATTTATCATCTGTCCATTAATGTGGCATGATAATTTGTTGATTACGAATAAATTCTCAAAAAAAAAAAAAAAAGAAGAAGAAGAAGAAGAAGGAGAAGAAGCATGAGGTTTTTATGCTATCACAAAACCTCCTTGGTTAATAAATTGTCCAACTGTGGTCAGATTTGCTTTTTGTAGAGTATGGTTAAATTTTTAGGCCAAAACTTTAAGATGCACATGCCTTGTTAAATGAGGGCATTTAATTGATGGAAAGAGGTCCATGTGACGTACTTTTGGCCATTTGATAGAAAAAGTTTTTCTTTTCTTTTTCTATTTTTTTTTTCTTTTATTCGGGTCGTTTACTTGAGGTTTTGCTTTTGTTGTTATTTAAAGTAGAGTTAGAGCTTTTTCTAATAAGATATCTTTATGATAACACATATTTTTCAATGTTAAGTCATATCAAAATTAAATAACATAAAAGAAATACGCTGATGAATTGATAGATTCTTATAAAGATCTAATGGTTAAAAACATGTCTTAGTAGAGTTTTTTTTGTACTTTGGTACATAGGAGTAGAGATAGAAAAATAAGTTCCAAGAGGGGAAGGGACAAACTAGAATTTTATCAAAATTCATATATAAATACGAAAAAAAAAAAAAATCAGATGGAGCAACTGCCTACTTTGATTATATATAGTTCTTAACTTTGCTACTAATTGTAGAGTTCCCATTTAAAAAAAAAACAGTAAAACAGATCTGGCCAAGAACAAATGTGTCTTCATTTCATCAAGGAAAAAAAAAAACATGATTCTGGCAGCCCGTTTCTATACCGGTATTACTGATACACAAAAAGTAAAAAAGAAGGGATTTTTCAGTTATTTATACCACATTAAACCAGTTCACTTACCAAGCGAAAGGATTTTCCCTTACCTGAGTTTTGATCATAGAAAATCAAAAGAAATTACACATTTTCAATTGCCAATTATTAACGTACAATTACCAAACAGACCATTTTTTTAAGTCGTACGGTACATCTTCCATACATATTCCAGTTGGTAACAGTTTCTCATCCTGAATAGATCACAATATCAAGCTACAAAAATTTACGTACAGAAGTAAATGCAAGTATAAGAGCAGATATATATATATATATATATATATATATTATATATATAAACTGAGCGGAGTGTGGCCAGGGTGTCGGGGATGTACCCCTGAAATTTTATATATTTATGATATGATGACAGTTTTCTTCTCATATTTATCGATATGAGCCTCTATAGAGCCTGAATGTTAACTGTATGAGCTTTTATTGTGAGTTTATACCACCTGCAGAGAATTTATGGAGAAATCGTATCCATCAATATTTATGTTAGGTTTTTTGTGGACATAATTGGCTCTTAATTATCTGAAAAAGAAACAAGCCTGAAAATTTGCAAATTTTAGAAGCTCTTATGGGTAGAAGTTTCGGGGGATTTCAAGATCTTTTCAGACACAAATTTGAATCCTATTCTAGTCCTCAAAGCTTATCTTATGTTGTGAAGCAAACTTGAATTGAAGTAGGATTCTGAAAGCAAGAAGAGTTCGGGCTTGCAACTTTTGTGTAGAGTTTCCAGAGAGTACAAACGTATAAATTGAGGCAATGAGTTTTCATTCATAAAACTTTGGAAGAAGGTGCTTCATTTTTCAGAGGAATAATTTGGTGTTTTTGGGAGAAAACGTCCAGCTGTTGGCAGGAGTTGCATGAAGTACAGATAAAAGTCGAGTGGTGCTTGTTGAATGAGGCCATCAAGAAGTACAACAACATAGGTGTCAATCACTAAAAGAGTGTCTTAAATTAATTAAGTCCAATTGGTGTCTTAAATTATTTTATTAGTGGATTATTCAATTTCTTGGCGTGGCCTTATTGACGTAGGTTTTAGAAATGAATCATGTTAAAATTTGTTGCACCCTTTGTTTATTTATTTAATTACTGCATTCGGTAATTTAATTAAATTAATTTAATTAATTGAAATTTAATTAAATTCTGTAAATTACTAAAAGCATATCTTTATATACATATATATATATATATATATGCGTGTAAATATATGTGTGCGTGTACGTCGGCACCTGTGATTGTACAAATATTAGATGCAAGGAAGAGGCCACAGACAGCTAATAAAAAAGAAGGTACGTGACACGGGTTAAACAACGAGGAGATAAAATCTCCAAATCATGGAGTAGGAAAGAATTAAAAACAAATTAAATGCCGCATAGCATTTGGCAAAACCGACACGAATTATAAAAGATAAGGGGGAAGTTATATACACGGTGAGAAAACATTGTCATGAGGATGGGTCTAAAACTGAACATTGTTGTTATAGCTACTTTATTCCTCCTATCTTTGGCGCCATCCAAAGTTGCAAACGCCCAAGTTCTCCTCTTTGATCCGACAGAAAATGGGACAATATTGCCTCAAGCCGATATCACCGAGGTAAGCTAGTTCTAACCAAATCTTTTTAATCAATAGGTTTGAATGATTGTCTTCAACCATCAACTAATTTATCTGTCCTCCGCATGCTTTTGAGGCTTTGTTGAAAGCTTGGAACAATGCATGCGCATCAAAAAGTCCAAGTAAAGTGGTGATTCCAAAAGGGATATTCAAATTAAGCGAAGCAACTCTACAGGGACCTTGCAACGCTGCAATTGAGTTCAATCTTCAAGGCATCTTGCAGGCTCCACCGGCCGACAAAGACTTCACCGGTGGTGACACGTGGATTGCTTTTGAGTACATTGACTTCCTCACTGTCTCCGGTGGAGGAATCTTTGATGGTCAAGGCAAGCCAACTTGGGGCAAGGAATGCGCTAAGGATGAGTACTGCGGCAACCTTCCTATTGTAAGCTCTTCCATCATATATAGGAAATTTTTTATGAGTGAGAACTTGTTTTATTACTACTGGTAGGTTATTTTAGCGATTGAATTAATTTTTCAATGTTTTAATTTATGAGTCTTAACACAAAAGTTGTACCAGTAATAGATAGCTAAAAAATTAATTAAATGGTTGACATATATAGTCTTTGTTATTGATGTAGCGAAAAAATTTTTCTGCTCTTTTTGTCACTAATGAGATTTGAGAATTCGTTAGATCAA
Source organism: Artocarpus hirsutus (assembly GCA_946598075.1). Classification (NCBI taxonomy): domain Eukaryota; kingdom Viridiplantae; phylum Streptophyta; class Magnoliopsida; order Rosales; family Moraceae; genus Artocarpus; species Artocarpus hirsutus. The sequence goes on along the minus strand of CAMOHE010032899.1, from coordinate 19,011 downwards.
TATTTTAATAGTAATTATGTATTATAAGTGAACAGAATATCAGATTCAACTACATCACAAATTCCGTAATTCAAGATGTAACATCGCTAGACAGCAAGCAGTTCCACATCAACGTTTTAGGGTGCCAAAATGTCACGTTTCAACATATGAAAATCATCGCCGATAAAAATAGCCCCCACACAGATGGAATCCACATTGGTCGTTCAACGATTATAAAAGTCCTAGACTTAGACATCCAAACCGGAGATGATTGCATCTCCATCGGCGATGGTAGCAGACAGATAACCATCACTAAGGTCACTTGTGGACCCGGGCATGGTATTAGCATTGGAAGCCTTGGAAAGTACACAAACGAAGAGCCCGTAGAAGGTGTGGATGTTAAGAGCTGCATTCTTAAAAACACACAGAACGGAGTTAGAATCAAGACGTGGCCTAATTCCCTGGAAGGAAAGGCATCAGACATGCACTTTGAGGATATAATAATGGAGAATGTGGGAAATCCGGTGATGATAGACCAAGAGTACTGTCCGTGGAACCAGTGTGCGTCACAACTTCCATCTAGGGTTCAGATTAGTGATGTCAGCTTCAAGAACATTCGAGGAACATCTTCGACTGCACTAGCCGTGAAGCTTGTTTGCAGCAGCGGGGTTCCTTGTCAGGATGTTGAGATGACAGACATTAATCTCAAGTACAGTGGGGAGGAAGGACAAATCACTTCAGAGTGCAAGAATGTAAAGCCCACGGCGTTTGGCATACAGAACCCTCCTGCTTGTGTTATGACTGATACTTAATTAATCTTGTAATGTGGATAAGAATTAGCAGTAACATTGCGTATTTATTTCGAGATTAAACTCACGTAGAACTTGATGCATTTAGTCACTGTACAAGTTTTTTTGACTGATCATATGTTGTAGCTGAATGCTTTGTGGCTAAAATTTTGTCACAACAAAATTTTGTTGGAACTAAAAACTGTCATATCTCTCTCTCTCTTTCTCTCTCTTTTTGTTCCCTCTCTCTCTCTTCTCTCTCTTTTTGTTGGAACTAAAAACTGTCATATCTTTCTCTCTCTCTCTTTTTCTTAGAAGTTATAGAATACAGATATAATCCTTAGGTCATCCTTTATTTTTGCCGAAAAAAGTTAAATTTTTATTTTTGGAGCCTTATCCTTGGTACATGGGGCTCGATTAGTTCCAACCTCGATAAATTCTCCACAATTTTTATACATAAGATATCCGAAAGTGCCATTGTTAATGTTACATTAGCTCTGAAAAAGTCGAAACATTACATCTTTGACATATTGGTGACCAAAAAAAAGCTCACCTGAAAAGTGACGCCTAAACATTTAAAATTTTTTTTTTTCTATAAATGGTGCGGCAGTGTTTAGACGTCGTCCGATGTAATGGGCTGTGTCATTTATGACAATAGATGTCCCTCGACAACGGGCGACCTCTAATCCTGGTATTTATTCCCCAGTTGTACTAGTGGAATGATATGTTATTTTTGTGAATTTGTATTGAAAATCTAATAGAGAAAAGATACTAATTTTTAATTATTAAGTGAACACGTCAATACATCAATAATGTATATCCCCAAATTTGACTTATTACTTCAAGTTAAATTTAATACCAAATTTAAAATATCCCGATCTACCTAATGAAAAAAATATTCTTGCCTAAAATCCAAATTTGACATTGGAATGGAATTTTACATATTATTATGTGCTTAGTCTAACAATTGAAAAAAAACACAGACAATGTTATAACTACCAACTTCAACTACCGGCTTGTCAGACTCAAGAAGAAAACCAAAAAAAAAAAAAAAAAAAAAGGAAAGAAACAACCTTCAACTTCGGGTCACATGTCATCAAGAATACAAGTCCTTTGATAGGCTCAAGAATGAAAATCTTCCCAATATTGTCAAAATTTTCGTCACAATATTTATACTTTAAAGTCTCGACAAGGATATAAAAAAAATGATTTTTCTTCCAAGATGTTTAGAAATACATAAATATCCTCAATATAGGTGAATATCAAGAATATTTCTAAAAATACCCATAAAATGTCAAAACATGCTAGAAAAAAATATTTTTTGTTAAAAAATTGTAAGACTTTTGATTGTTTTTAATAAACATGCCAAATATTTTGAACTTAAAAACAATAAAAAATTATTGATTTAGACTTATTTATTCTTGAAAAATTTTTACTTTTTAAATGAATAGTTCATAACTTTAAGTGTAAAATTAAGATTTTGGTAACAAAAATTGATTTGAATTTTTTTTCTTTATTCCTGAAAAATACATTCATGACTTAAATCTTTGAAAAATACTCTTTTTTTTTAATCTTATAAAAATATGTTTATGATTTCAATCTTAAAAATTCTATTTTTTTTCACAGTATATTTATCAAATTCTTCATGTTTCTTATACCAAGTTTTAAACTTTTATATCATCTAAATGTAGATGTAGTAACGGTTGGAAAAGGAGTTTGTATCGGATTTTAAACATTTTAGTTAAAATGTTTTTTCTAAAAACAACTTAGACGTGCTATGCATATTTATTAATAAAAGATCTTTTATACCTCTTAGTAAACCAGAAAACTGTAGGAATTGCTACGAGAGAATTTCTACCGAAAGTGTCTCAATCAACTAGACTTCTTTGCTATTCTCTTTCTATGATCAGAATCCGGGTGGTAGCATGTTATTCAGTCTTTCCTCAAGTAGCCTCTCCTTCCAGCCACTTGAGAAAACCAAGAGCTAGGGTTTGGGATATTGAACAATCACTCTATAGGAGCTTTAAAGTCTTCCCAACAAAATACTCTTATCTAAATATCTTAAGTGATCTAAGAAGCAATAGAAAATTGTATTCTTTATATAGAGGTCAGATTGGGGCTACTCCCTATCAATATAGGCTTCAAAATTCGAGTTTGAATCAAATCTCAAGGTGAAAACGCATGAAATGCATTTGTTGAAAAAAGCAAGGGCGGTCAACTGCCCCTGTGTATAGTGGTTGATCGCCTAGTCAAAGTTGACTGGCAAGCACATTTTATCAGCTTCTCAAAGTTATCTGATTCACCTGATTTAAACCAACTGAATATTTACTATTTTATTTGACCTAGATATCCTTCATAAAGCCATAGTTTTAATTCAAATAACCCAATAGGTAAATTATCTAATTAGAACAGTCATATATAAATACTTCTATATTAATAAAATCTATTCAAATAGTTCAACATGTTTATTTTAAATTAATTCATAAAATTTAATCTACTAAATCTAATCAATTGAACTTTAGCCAATCTAATTAATAACATAAGTTACCAATCTATAGGAAAAACATGCCGTATCATTACATGAAATATAATGAGCTAGCAAAGGAGACTAGATAGATATATATAGATCAAGATCCTATAATTATAAAACAACAAATCCTTAACACGTATATTTTATAATTATCAACTCTAAAGCTATTCTACTAGAAGCTTAAAGCTATACTCTTAGACTATATATAAATTACAAAACTCTAATAAGTTTATCATCCATGATGTATCATAATGTGTAACATCCTTATAGGATATTCATAATTGGCTTAAGGATAAATTTTATTTTACCTTTCCGATTAGATTTATCTTATGTTCTATTATTTCACTATTGAAAAACTTACTATTCATAGCCAACACAAATAATATACCATTTGGTAACACATATATATTCAAATGGTTGTGCACTCTAGTTTTCAATTACAGAATAATGCCTATAAAAAAATACCATTAACTCTACATAAGAGCTATGGAATGCATATCGATGAATAATGAGTTTATGTCAATCAATAATCATATCTTTAACGTACTAGTATGTGTAATTTCATATAATTCCAGATGTTGTCTTTTGGTACATCAAAAGGGACAAGCCAACAATACAGACCCATTGATTCATTTTAGGATTACGATGTGATACATATGATTGTCTAAAGTGAATTGATTGATTTAAACAAAACTATTAGTGAAATCAATTCAACTTTAATCCTGATCTAATATATCATCACTAATAATAATATACCAATGTCTTTACTTATAGAGTTCAACTCCAATGGCCAAGGTAAGTCATCTTCCATTAGGGATGTGGACAATATAACAATCCTAACATATATAAAGCATCCAATTTTATTTCCTTGATTGTGGATCTTTTATAACCATCACTATAAAAATCATGTCTTTTACATAATTTGTTCATCATATGCACAATCTTAATGGTTTACATTGACAATCTCAGACTTTAATTTACTTATCATACATTCAACATAAATAAATATAAAATAGACAATATTAGATATATGAAAATAAACACTTATCGATTAAATGTCTTAAAAACTTATTACATCATTTAATCCTTAGGGCACCGAGTCTATTAGTAACTTATACTATTTATCAATTAGTGAATTATTATTGTTCCTTATGTAATATATTTGTGGGATTGTTTATGATTCTTTTGCAAAGCCCTATGTCGTGTTATAGACCACGCTCCAAAATCAAAACCTATGACGTAGTGATCTAGTTAAAATAATTAATTAAAGTTAATTTTGAGACATCATATTATGTAAAAATCAAATAAAATGAACTATAGAGTTTAAATCAGAATAAGTTAACTCAACGAAAATTTATATTTAATATATATGCTCTAGAGTTCAAATTGAAATAAAATACTAGTTACATAGCAACCCATTGAATTTACAATTTACTTAAAATAAAAATACATGACAGTATCAAATAACACAGTATAAAAATGCTTATTACACAGTTGAGGAGCAAATGTCGAGACCAGTAGGATGCATTAATCAATGAAGAGTTTGTCTATACAGCTACATACTCTTAAAAGATAATCGTAAACATCATCATTAGCCATTTCTATAGACTTGGAATGTCATACCATACCACACTAAGAGGAAAATAAAATAAAATAGAAAAAATGTATAACTATAAGCAAAAGGCTTGGTAGAATTTTCTTGTCAAAATTTCAACAATTAACCATTCAATAAAACATATGGAAATAAATAAGTAAAATACATAGCTTGAAAACATGCTTATAGAGTATAAACAACATATGATTTATCACGAATCATAAATAAAATAAATACTTGCTTTACAACACCTGGGTAACACCACCGATGTAGCCCATACGGGTTTTAGGACCTATACCCTAAGATGCACATGGCATGACTTGAACTCTAAAGCTCTATAAACAAAATACAATTATCTAATAGACATATCGAATAGTGTTCAAAATCTCATTCAAAACCAGATGGCTCAGTAAATGCATGAATTGAGATTTGTTTTATCTTTCACAATTTATTTGAAATCTTAGTTTTCAAACATTCAAGAAAAAGAAGGTCAGTGAATGCAAGAGTTGAGGCACCTTATTTTTTTAAAATCAAATAATCTAATATCATATATATTGTTATCTTTTTAAACTTGGGGGTGAAGGATTTAAACTTTTCACTTTTAGGTAGAGAGGGGTATGGTTTTACCGTTAGACTGTACCTGCAACCACTAATATCACATATTTTCAAATAACCTTAAAAATATAATATAAACAATTCTTAAAAAATTAAGAAAATTTTTTAGATCAAATACTTAGAGAACATGGTTCATAAGAAAAGAGAAGGAAATCTTACCATGGTACACGTAATCCGATACTATTAGCTCTAAACCAGGTTCTTAATCCAATGTATTCTCGACTATGTTCCAGAACATTAAATATCAGTGTAAAGTATCCTTGACTATAATATGTAATTGTATGCTATTTTGTTCGATACTTTCCCGTATTTTTTTTAAATAAATTGTAAATTTAGTTGGTTTTATGCAATGACTATTTTGTTTTAATTTGAGATTCCAAAGCATATATGTTAATTTTATTTTTAATTAAGTCCACTTATTCCGATTAAACTTTATAGCTCATTTTATTTAATTTTAACACAATTTTGTTTCAAAATTAACCTTTTTAACTAGATTGCCTCCTTACTGACCCCAGTTTTAGGGAGCAACACATGCAGATGTGTGTATTATATTTTCGTTATTTTTTATCTACTAGTTCCAATTATTGTTCTTCATATAGCACATGAAATTTTTTATGATTCCAACAAAGCCTTCTTATAATTCTGTAGATGCAATTATATTTATAGTACACTTCACTATTTTGGTCCATTAGTATCAAAATACAAAATTATGATGGTTTCTTTTATATACTTGTGTATCCTCCGCTATAAATTAGCATTTAGATGTCATTACAACTTCATGAAAACAACTTATCAAGTTGGATAAACCAACAATATCCAATTTCTACATTAATAATAGGAAGGGATCAAAAAACATACATATAGCACATCAACAATTACCTCTAAAACTATTCAAAAGTAATATTGTGACAAATGTATTGTCTAGATTAAGATTAGAACCTATATAATGCTTTCGAACCTGCTAGAAACTTCTTTTAGTATTGAAAACACTTAAAGTTTGTGTTCACTTAATTATATTTTGTGATAGTTTTTATGTACTCTATTTTTTCTTGTACGTTGTTTGAAACGAGTATGTAAACTAATACTAGAATCAAGATCAATATACAATTATGATGGAACTCTTTTTTGGTAAGCAATATAACTCTCACATTAGTCAAAGATGTATTAATTATGTTATTAATTTGGTTCAAATAAAGTAAACATTGATTGTTTTAGAATTGTGTAAAGTTTAAAGAAAAATAATAAGTTTTTTTTTTCAAAATATATATATATATTCGAAATATCTATTCACATTGACGTTTTTGTCGATATCATGCTTAGATTAAAACCTCGATAACTCTGTCACGTCGACATTTTCGTTCTTGCATAGGCTTATTATATGTTCTGATTAGTCGGTGCCGATGTAATCAACAAACCAGCTTCAAACATTTCAACAACTGATATGCTCTCTCCCAATTCTCTAAACTACGCATTTAGTGCTTTTAGTACTAACACTAATGAACTGACCCATCTATAGAAAACCAATCTCCCGACCACTCTACCCAACTTGGGCCCAATTCTCTAAACTACGCATTTAGTGCTTTTAGTAGTAACAGTAATGAACTGACCCATCTATATAAAACCAATCTCCCGATCACTCTGTCCCAACTTGGGCCCAATTATATTGTCCTCAACCACCTAATTATATATGCAACAAAACATTTTTGACTTTCGGCTCACCTTTATCTATTCCCATTCTTTATCATCCTTAATGATATTCACCAAAGGCTAATATCATGACTTGACTTAAACATGGACAGCCTTGTGGGAAAGCCTCCTTTTAGAGAAGCATGTTGTTTTAAAGGTTTTAAATGTAGTTATGTCCATATAGCTGGGGCTTATCTCAAAAATAGGGTCAACCCTCCAAACTTTTTTTCCCTTCCTCTTGAGAAAATTGATGATATGTATCTTAACAACACCCCACAGCAACCAAAAAAAAAAAAAGAAAAGAAAAAGAAAAAATGTAAATAAAATAAAAGATATGAAATATAAACACTACTACAATTTTGAGAGTACACAACACACTAATTTTAGGATAGTGTTTGAGGAGAATGTTGTCAAAGGCACTAAAAAAAGTGCCATGGAAATCTTCGTAACAACTAACATCCATGCACAACAATAGATGAAAATTTTTTGTTTGGATAGATGCTCTTAAAACATATGATATTTTACAGAGGACATATTTATAAATAGATAAAGTGAATTTATTCATCATATTTATGTGTATATATTTTGAATACTTTATGATTATCATTAAATTTCCATAATTATCTATGTGACATTGAATATTGTATATAAGTTTTATATAAAAAAAAATTTAAGGATGATAATTAAAATAGTGAGTAACATTTGATTAATATTTTCAATTAACGTATGAAATCTTTATTTAAGCATTACTAGTTCAGGTCATTTTTCATTAAGAATGGAACGGTCTTATTCAAGTTGTTAATTTAATGAATCATTAAATTAGTGCACTGTCCGTAATGAGATTATGTATGATTGAAACATGATGTGATATAAACAGCTAATAATTTCTATTAAATAGAAAAATTTCTAATCATATCAACCGATGGTCATATATACGATGACCTTAATTTTGAATTATTATCTTTTGATTTACTCGGTACAAATTTGAGAATTTAATCTTATTTCTTGTATCTTGGAGGCATAGTGAAGTAAGTAGTCGGGAGTATTAATATTACAAGATAAAATCCATTTTCTCTTGAATAAGAAGCTGATAAATAATTCTCTTAAGTATTGATTTGCGGCTTGAATAATAAGAGCGCTCAATTTATGATTAAGTTCATGAATTTATTATTTATAGTGATCAAAGGTAATTAAGGATAAAGAAGTAACTAAAAAGGTTAACATATTTTATCTATCTATAATTATGAATTATTTATGTAGGATTGACTTATATGTAATGGCTATATCAAATGGAGGACTCTAAGAAATAAGTAATTAAATATCTAAAATTTCAAGAGTACAATTCCAAGTATTTAGTGGAGTTACATTAGAATTAATAAAAGAGTAACATATTAAACTTTTTTCCTTTCCTCACAATAAAATTAACGATATGTGTCTTAACAACACCCCCCGGCAACCAAAAAAAAAAAAAAGAAAAAATGTAAATAAAATAAAAGATATGTAATATAAACACTACTACAATTTTGAGAGCACACAACACACTAATTTAAGGACAGTGTTTAAGGAGAACGTTGTCAAAAGTACTTATAAAAGTGCCATGGAAATCTTCGTAACAACCAACATCTGTGCACAACAATAGATGAAAGTTTTCAGTTTAGATAGATGCCCTTAAAAAAATTTTTGTTTAGATAGATGCCCTTAAAACATATGATATTTTGCAAAGGATATATTTACAAACAAATAAAGTGAATTTATTCATCATATTCGTATGTATGTATTTTGAATAATTTATGAATATCATATAAAATTCCATAATTATCTATATGGCATTGAATATTGTATATAAGTGTTATATAAAAAAGAATAATATTTAAAGATAATAATTAAAATAGTGAGTAACATATAATTAATATTTTCAGTTAAAGTATGGAATCTTTACCTGAGCGTTACTAGTTCAAGTCATTTCCATTAAGAATAAAACGGTCTTATCCAAGTTGTTAATTTAGTGAATCATTAAATTAGTGTACTGTATATGATGAGATTATCTATGACCAGAATATGATGTGATATGAATAGTTAATAATTTCTATTAAATAGATAAAATTCTAATCATATTGACGGATAGTCATATATAAGATATTAATTTTGAGTTGTTAGCAGACTCATATTTATAGATTTATGTCTTTTGATTTACTCGGTATAAATTTGAGAATCTAATGTTATTCCTTGTATCTTAGAGGCATAGTGAAGTAAGTAGCTAAGAATTTTAATATTACAAGATGGAATCCATTCTCTCTTGAACAAGAAACTGATAAATAATCCTCTTAATTATTGATTTGCACCTTGAATAATAAGAGCTCTCAATTCATGATTAAGTCCATGAATTTATTATTTATTAGTGTATCAATGGTAATTATGGATAAAGAAGTAAATAAAAAGGTTAACGGATTTTAGCTATATCTAATTATGAATTATTTATGTGGAATTAACTTATATGTAATGACTATATCAATTGAACGACGCTAAGAAATGAGCAATTAAATATCTATAATTTCAAGAATGCAATTCTAAGTGTTTAGTTGAGTTATATTGGAATTAATAAAAGAGTAATATATTAATAAAAGAGTTTAACTAATATATTGATTTTGTTGGAGCTTGAAATGACGGGTCAATTATTCCCCCGCCATTCTTGTAAACACTATTGTACAAGTCGAATTATTGGTTTAAATAATTAATTTAGAATCATGAAATTCTAAATTAAAGATCACTAAAAATAAATTAATTATAAATTAATTAATATTTGTTAAATAACAATATTATTTAATAAATAGTTTGTAATTATTAAATAGTTTGTAATTGTTAAGTAACTTGTTTAATAAGATTATTTAATAAAATAATTAATTTTTGGAAGACACACAGTTGGTGGGTCCCACTGTGTAGGTGGTGCACATAGTGGGAGGATCCCATGGTGTGTGGTGCCACTTTTCCTTTGTGTACATCAAAGCTTGTTTACATAGTTTCCATATTCAAAAATAGTTTCCATATTTAGAATTTTTGAATTTTAATAAATGTAATTTAATTTAAATATGAAAAGTTAAATATAGAAACAAATTAGATTGGGTAACAAGTAGATTTTGTCTTCCTTGCTCATTAAATTGGCGCCACATATGGATAAGGTATCTATGCGTGGGTGGTGCCTATAGTAGTAAAAGGAAAGAAAAAAATTCTTTATTTTATTTTAATTAAATATTTGATGTTAAAATTAAAATAAAGGAAACTTTGAAAACTAGATGGGCCTTCCATTCTCTATAAATAGAGGCATCCTCTATTCATGAGGGACATACTTGTGTGTCTTGGGGAGACTGATAGTACCATACAAAAATACCCTTTCATAGGTGTGTGAAGAGAGAAAGAAGGAGAATAAGTGTTCTACCATTCTCAGTCCTACTTTGCTCATGTATTGAGATTAACGGAAGACTAAATATTAGTTGAGTGATCCATTTTGAAACCATATTCCTTCAATACCCACTCATCCATTCATCCGGAGCCAAGGACTAGGCGAGGAAGACAGTAGAAAAAAAAGCATCTTTTGCATGCCGTTTATTTTTTAGTTCATCTCTAATCATTTTGGTAAGCAAGGTATATATATATATATTTATATATTTAAGCATTAAATTAATGTAATCTATTGCGATTTACAAAAGTATTAATTTTTTTTTTGTTATACACAATTCGTACTACAACCACGTTTCTGCTAATTTTTATGAAAATAATTTTCCAAAACCAGTAATTTGTACTTGAGCCGGTTATAGAATATATTAATTTAAACGATTGATTATGAGATTATCGATTATTAGTAAAAGTATTTGTTCTTTATTATGTATGTATATAATGAGTAGGTACTTTGTATGTTTATTGTTTATAATTCATGTGATGAATGGTGAATGTATGGACGGTGGATTTGGTCCTTAATTATATGGTTACAAGGATCTCTCTAATAATCAAACTTTTATTAGAATTGATGTCTGCTAGGAAGAATATTGAAGACCTAAAGCCTCTAAAGACCAGAGGAATTAGAACCATTAGCCATAGATGGTCAGCTACTCAATAGTTTACTAAACTATCGAAAAATAGGGAAAATGAATCCAACATTGAGTGCCACGGCCTTGCATAGATCCGAGGCTAGGTTACCAGGAACGGAGCCTAGGGCACCATAGACAGCATGTGAAAAACCATAGCGTAGGGTTTCCAGGGTATCTTTTTCTGTAGTTTTCATTATTTGTTCTGATTTTCTAAAAGAATGCATATAAGGACCAATCAAAAAGGATTACAAGAAGACCCACGAAGAATTTGAAGATTATATAGACTATAAATTTATTTTTATTTTCATTATTTTTAATTGGGTTGTAATTTAAATATCCAAATTGAATGTTTTGTTTTATGTTGATAATTTATTATATGTCCATGTATTGTAAAATGTCATATTAGTTCCAGTGTGCCTATTCGTATATTTTATAGACATGCCATGCCTACAGGCATTTATTTATTTCAATGAAAAATGTTTTAATTATAAGTATGGAATATGCTCTGTAAATTAATCAATGGTTGCAAATTTGATTTGCAAAATAGAATTACAGTGAAATTGAATTTATGAGTTAAATTTTAGAATTTTGATATACCTAGAAATATAAAATGTTTATATTACTAGAAATTGTAAACCATTAGTTGATTTACAAATGAAATACATATTTGTAAAATATTGAGTGTGAGAGGGTTGTATGACAATACAACCCAACATCGTAAGGTTTAAATGGCACCTGGAGATGGTATTGATTATGTCCTCCCTATCAAAAGTGACAATTTGGATCAATACACAATTGTTCTTCATCGTAATGAGAATTCAGGATGTACCACTAATTTGACCTACTATATGATGGCATTTTGGAGTTAAATCTTTGGAATCTGAAATGGTGGATTACACTCACATAGATGTAGTTCAATGTTAATTAGATTTTTGACCAAAATAACGGTAGTTAATAAATGTGAAAATATGAGATATTTTGAATAGCCTTCATTAATTGAGAGTGACTCGGTTTGCTTTGTAAATAAATTGACCTATCATACAACGGCACTTTATTTATGGTAAATTGAATTATCGTTGGGTAAATTTAGTAAACATATTTTATGTATTTTTCATGTGTATTCATGCATCATATTTACTATCCCTAAATCCTTGTTTTATATGCTTATGATATTCATGCATGCAAATTGAATGTTTACTTATTTATTATCCCAACAATATGTCTAATCTAATTGTCATCCTACTCACACTTGAACATCTTACTAATAAAAATTATGCCGAGTGGAAAAGTAACATAACCTAATGCTCATTAATGACAACAACGAGTTTGTTATCCAAGAGGAGTGTGTTCTGGTCCTCGCAGCTAACGCAAAAAGAGCTACCCGTGAGGCATATTCTCATTGGTAAAAATCTAAGTAGAAAACCAAATGCTACTTGCTAGCTAGCATGTCTGAATTGATTTGTTAGAAGCATGAGAATATAAAGATTGCTTATGAGATAATGCACTCATTGGATGGCATGTTTGGCTAACCAAATGACAAGGCTCATTTTTATGTTGTGAAGTTGTTCATGAACACCAAGATGAATCTCAAAACTAAGAACGAGAAGAAGAAAAACCAAAGTGAATATGATTCACTAGTTTCAAGAACATGTGTTGAAAATAAAGAGTTCTCAATATGGGTTATTGACTTGGAAGCAATCAACCATGTTTGTTCTTGTCTGTAGAGTCTTAGTTCTTGATGGGAGCTTGCCGATGGGGAGTATACAATGGTCGTGGCCAATGGATCTAAGGTTTTGACTAAAGCATTGAGAGAAGTTAGACTTTAATTTAGGAATAATTATTTAGTTTTGAACAATGTTTATTTTATTCCAAGTTTTAGGAAAAATTTGATTTTTGTTTCTAGGTTAAATGAACAATTATTTAAAGTTTCTTTTGATAGTGAAATTTTCTTTGTTTCAAAGAATGGTTTAAATATATGTTCTAAAAAATTAAATGACAGTCTATATTTTCTTAAACCTAATCCTAAATCACTACCTGATACTGAAATGTTTAAAGTTGTTGAACCAAAGAATAAAGGGCAAAATATTTCGTATGATAATAACACATATCTTTGGCATCTTAGACTTGGTCACACTAAACCTAAATAGCATTGAAAGACCTATAAAGGATGGCCTTTTAAAAGAAATAAAATTTGTGAACTCTCAGTCTTTGAATCTTGTCTAGAAGGTAAAATGATTAAGAGACCTTTCTCAACTAAAGGTGCAAGAGCCAAAAAACCTCTTGAGTTAATACATACCATTGTATATGGTATTTAAACGTCCAAGAAAAAGAATGGTATGAATATTTTGTCAGATTTATTGATGATTATTCTATATATGGTTTTGCTTACCTAATGCATAAGAAATCTAAGACTTTTGGAAAGTTCAAGGAATTTCAAGCAGAAGCTGAAAAGCAACTAGGGAAGCAAATATAGGTGCTTTAATTGGCAAGAAGGTCAGTATCTGGACACAGAACTCACAAACTATTTGGTGGAAAATGGAATAGTTTCACAACTCATTGCACCTGGAACACCATGACAAAATGGTGTTATCGAAGAGAGATATCAAATGCTACTTGACATGATGAGATCAATGTTGAGCTATTCTTCTTTGCCCATATACTTCTGGGGATACATCTTAAGAACCATAGTTTATATTTTAAACTTGGTTCCATCTACATCTATACCTAAGACACTTCTAGAGTTGTGGAATGATCAAAATCCTACTTTGAAGTACATTTGTATATGTGCTAAAGGCTAAGATTGAGAAGTTGGAACCTCATTTGGAAGTCTGCATCTTTGTTGGTTATCCTTAAGATGCTCGAGAAGGTTTGTTCTATAGTCATCAAGAGAAGAAGGTGTTTGTGTCAACAATGCCACTTTTCTTAGACAAGACTATATGAAAGATTTCAAACCAAAAAAGAAAAAAGTTTTAGAAGAGTTACTTGCTGATCAGATTGGTCTCCAATTAATTAGAGTTGTCAATGAGCTAGTAAGAGTTGTCGAACAGCAAACCAAAGAGGCCATAAATTACAGTCAAACACTGCTAGTGCTTTGTCGTAGTAGGAGGGAAATTGGATTACTTGCTTGTTACCAAGAAGAAGACCAACTAATCATCGTGAATGATGTTGACGAATATCTATTAACTTATGAAGTCAGCAATGGAAGATATTGATAAAGAGAAGTGGCTTAAAGCCATGAAACTTGAGATAGAGTCCATGTATTCCCACTTAATCCGGAAACTTATTGATCCTCCTAAAGGGATAAAACCCATTGTGTACAAATGGATCTATTAGAGACATAGAGGAGTGGTCAAGAAAGTAGAGACTTTCAAGGCAAGGCTGGTAGCTAAAGGTTATACCTAGAGGGAAGCAATCGATTATGAAGAGACTTTTTCCCCTATTACTATGCTTAAGTCCATTTGGATACTCTTATCCATTGTTGTGAATTTCAATTATGAGATTTAGTCGATGAATGTCAAGATGGCATTTTTGAATAGCTATCTTGAAGAAAGCATCTATATGGTGCAACTAGAAGGTTTCATTGCTGAAGACCAAGGGCAAAAAGTTTTGAAGCTGCAAAGGCCCATTTATGGACTTAAGCAAGCTTCTAGATCATAGAACATTAAGTTTGATGATGTTATTAAGTCTTCTTCGTAATTTATATTGATGACATCCTACCCATTGGGAACGATGAGGAATAAATATCATAAGTAAAGGAATAGTTAGCTAGCTAATTTCAAATGAAAGTTTTTGGAGAGGCAAGCGATGTTCTTGGGATCTAACTTATTCGGGATTACAAGAAGAACCTTTTGGTATTATCTTAACATGCAAACATAGACAAGGTGCTTGTCAAGTATGGGATGTGTGACTGTAAGAGAAGGAATTTGCCTTCTAGGCATGTTTTAATCTTTTTAAGGAGCAATGCCTTAAGACTCCTTAGGCGGAAGAGGACATGAGTCGTTTCATTTATGCATCAACAGTCGAAAGCTAATATATGCTATGCAGTGCACAACTAGGCCTGATGTTTGTTATGCAGTGGGGATAGTCAACAAGTTTTGGTCAAATCGACGATTTGATCACTAGACAACTATAAAGTGCACTCTCAAATATCTTCAAAAAGCGAGAAACTATATTCTTGTGTAAACTATTTGAGATTTGTTTCTCCACAGTTACCCCGATTCCAATTTTCAATCGAATAAGGATGATCAAAGGTCAATTATGTGTTCACTCTGGATACTGGAGCCATTGTCAGAAGGAGTGTGAAACAAAAGTGTTGTTATTGTGTCACCTAGTTGGGCCAGGTCGGGTATTGGGCCCATAGAGGCCCGAGGTTGATCTCGGCCTATATTGCCTAGGTGTGTTCTAGAAGCTTCTTTTCAAATTATACGTGAGAAGGGCAAAATGGTCTATTTGCATTTGTATTTAAACTAAATGATATCTAAGATAGTGATAAGCATTCAAGCTGATTTTAATCTATTGAATCTAGAATACTCATAAAGGATAAAGCCTATAAGAGATCATGATGATGCAATCTAGCTAATAGGAGATAAGATTATCTTGTATTTGGATTTAAAATAGCCTTAAGGGGTAAGGCATAGGCCATCCCCATGTACTATAAATAAAGGCCAGTTCTAAAGAACAACCTAACTCTAAGTTTTAGCACAAACCTTTTGTATTCATATTTTGTGATAGTAAAACCCTACTACTCGAGAAAACTAATAGAGAACATAGCCTTTAATTGAGGTAAACCACTCTAAATTCTTGTGTCTTTGTTATTATTTGTCTCATTGCCTTATTTACTTTGCATGTGAGTGATTATTCTAGTGAGGAAATTGAGAGATTACTTGTTAGACTAGTTTTGCCTATCAATAATTGGCGCTAGTATGAGGGCCAAGAATTTTCCATCCTTTTTTTTTCAAGAAAAAATTCTTTCCCTTGTTCCAATGGCTAGAACACGTACTGAAGTGAATAACCAGAACCAAAATGATCATCGTGGTTAGCATGATGATAACAACAGCAGTACCCTAGGTGGAAAAAAGGAACTGCCTCCACCACCTCCTTCGGTTAAAGACTAAAATCGGATGACCCTACTTAAAGATGCATTTCTCAACCCAAATGCAGCCTTATAGGCTCAAATTGGGACATTAACATAGAATTATGTGTAATTAACACAATTAGC
Organism: Artocarpus hirsutus; assembly: GCA_946598075.1. Classification (NCBI taxonomy): domain Eukaryota; kingdom Viridiplantae; phylum Streptophyta; class Magnoliopsida; order Rosales; family Moraceae; genus Artocarpus; species Artocarpus hirsutus. The sequence continues at coordinate 2,519 of CAMOHE010032899.1, read as the reverse complement.
ATTAGGCAATTTCCTATTCTCATTTAGTTGTGCACCCAAATTTAACAAGAAAATAATCATAACCATTAATTATAGTGAAACAAATAATCTCAAATTGAAAACTTAGAAAATAATTCGTACAAACAGCTACATAATCATGTCCAAGGCTTTGAAATCACCTTTAACCAAAAATAATTTGGCTAGAGAAAATTGAAAATAGTAACAAAAACTTAAAAACTAACAACATTTGCAGCTCAAAAGATTGGCGGTAATTGAAGAATGGTGATGGTCTCCAACAATTTGCTGTAGAAACCTCCTTGGATTCCTCCTCCTTCCTTTATTTCTCTTTATTTTTCTCTCAAAATTCTGAGAGTTTATTGACTTTTGGAATGAAAAACTGATAGAAGAAATGATGATTTGAACTGAAAAACTACTGCCTTTTTATAAGCAACCTCATGTGATTCCTTTCAAAATTTGATACATAAAATACGATGGATTCACCACATTTTTCACATGGGTGGATGTATACTGGGCTCATGCTTCAAGAAGTTACAGCAACATTTATTATTATTTTTTCTTCCTTCCCATTGGAACCATCTCAAATTGAATCAAAACATTTGATTCTTCACTTCTTGCTTCCAAGAAGGAATTTTAACTAATTTTTTTCTTCTTTTCCTTCCTTTAGTTCGGTTACCGTTGGTGTGCATAGTTGGGCTTGAAATCCGGTGTAGCATAGCTAAAGGTCAGGCAAAAGAACATGCATTTGGGCCAATAGACACGTGATCTAGTAGTTGTAATTTGAAGCTCTTATGGTGGGTCAGATGGTGAATCCACGCCAGTGATTTGGTCTTCAATTTGGGAAGCATGTTGATCTAATGGCCACGGGTACGACACCACATGCTAACAGTGTGCACACCTACACAAAATGGGAAGGGGTCTAGGTAGCCCAGATGAAGTGGGCCCCTTTGTTGTGGCTCAGTTGGAGAGGCGCGGCTTGGGTCTAGCTCTAAGCACAGCAAGAGGCGATCTCAGCTCGGCTTGATTTTGGTTGGCTCACACTACAACAAATTTAAGATTATACGACCTTTATTTAACGACCATTTCTCAAAAATCGTCATGATAAGGGAAAAAAACGCTACAAGTTAAGCTCGCGAAGACGAAAACCGTTGTGGCATTGGCGAGAGCTACCATGACAGTTTTTATAAAAACCGTCGTGGAAGGTATGCATGTTTGAAAATTTTAAATTTAATCTTTAAGTTCGGCATGAATAAAATTTTAATCTTTCATGATGGTTTTTATAAAAACCATCGTGGAAGGTTTGGATATTTGAAATTTTTAGTATCCCGTCCAATTTAACCTTTCACGATGGTTTTTATAAAAACCGTCATAGAAGGTTTTGTATATTTAAAATTTTTAGTAGCCTGTCAAAATTTAATCTTTCACGAAGGTTAAATTTGGGCAGGAAACTAAAATTTTCAAACCTTAGGGCCTTCCACGATGGTTTTTAGTAAAAACCATTGTGGAAGGCCTTTCATGACGGTTTTTACTAAAAACCGTCGTGAAAGATACCGAGGCTTCCACGACGGTTTTAGCAAAAACCGTTGTGAAATGTTCTACATGTTTGAAATTTTTAGTAGTCGCTAAAATTTAATCTTTCATGAAGGTTAAATTTAGGCGGGATACTAAAAATTTCAAACCTCAGTACCTTTCATGATGGTTTTTATAAAAACCGTCATGGAAGGTCTGAGGTTTGAAATTTTTAGTATTCTGCCCAATTTAACCTTTCACGACAGTTTTTATAAAAAACCATCGTGGAAGGTTTTGTAAATTTAAAATTTTTAGTAGCCCGTCAAAAATTAATCTTTCACGAAGGTTAAATTTGGACGGGATACTAAAAATTTCAAACCTTGGGACTTTCCACGACGGTTTTTATAAAAACCGTCGTGAAAGGTACCAAGGCTTCCATAACGGATTTTAGTAAAAATTGTCGTGAAATGTCCTGCATTTTTGAAATTTTTAGTATCCCTCCAAAATTTAATCCTGCGCTAACGACATAGCTTTTCCTATTTATTCAAAATTTTTTTAACTCAAAGCCACTAACTCTCAAACCCCTTTCTCTCTCTAACTCCTCTCCCACGACCTAGCCACTGACGAACCCAACCCCCACGGCATTCCACCGACTTTGACATTCCTCTATCACTCTCTTCATGACCTACCTAACAAACCCGATGCCATTCACCACCGTTCATCCTCATCCCTTGACATTCTATCGACTCCACCATCGTTTGACTCGTCCTTTGTCGTTCCACCAACTCCATCGCCTTTGGTAAATTTCAAACCATTACTTTGAGTTTTAGTATTATTGTTAGTTCTAAACTTAGCATTATTTGGTTATTTTAGTGTTATTTACCTTTAGTTTTAGTTTTAATATTAGTTATATTAATTTGTTTTTTGCCATTTAGTATGTGTTACTTGTATTTGGTGTTTGAAAGAACTTTGAACAACATTTAGCATTTTGGTGTGAAAATAGGTTACTTTTT
>CAMOHE010032888.1:0-38694 GCA_946598075.1 Artocarpus hirsutus | reverse complement strand
TTCATAGATATGGAATCCATAGCTCCTCTTTAAGAGTAGTGATATCCTCTTATATGCATTATCCTATAATTGGAAAACTAGAGCACTCAACCATTTAGATACATAGGTGTAACCGAATGGTATACTGTCTTTAGATAGTAAGTTTTTCGATGGTGAGATGATGGAACGTAAGATAAAAATAATCGGGAAGGTAAGACAGAACTTGTTCTTAAGCTGACTATGGATAGTCCTATGGGGATACAATACACTATAATATGTCATGGAGACTTAACTATAAGAGCTTCGTAATTCTATAGAGTTCGAGAGTACAACTCCAAGCTTTTAGTGGAGTAGTATTGGAGTTGATAATTATGAAATGTATATCTAGGATATTGGGTTTCATAATTATTAGGAGCTTGAACTATATAGGTCTATTTGGTCCCCTTTGCTAGCTCACAAAATCCTATAACAATACGGCGTGCTTTTACAATAATAGTGACTTATGTCAGATTTATTAGATTGGTTGAAGTTTAGAAGAATCAAATAATTCACGTCCGTTTATCGGTTGAATTAATTTTGTGACAAAATTAAATCAAGATAAACTTGTTGAATTATTAGGATTGGATAATTCTTGTCTGTTTATCAGTTGATTTAATTTTAGATAAATTAAATAAAGATAAACTTGTAGAATTATTGGGAATCTATTTATTATCCTAAAGATTATGTAGATAAAGTTGTTTTAATTAGATAACTTTTCTATTGGGTTATTTGAATTAAAATTGAGGCTTTATCCTATAGAATCTCGGGTGAAAAATAAAAGATTCACGTGATTTTTATTTCGGCAGTTCAGCATGTCGATCCTAAAGTTTGGCTTGTCAATGGGGCAAGTTCGGCCTGCCTATGAAAAAGTTTGGCCTACCTATGCGCGAATTAAAAATCACACGTTTTTACGCGTATCTTATCCGATATTGACCCGAATTTGATTTTTTTTTGAATTTTTGAGACCTTATATGATATGGAATGACCCTAGACCCAACCTCTATAAATAGGGAGTGAGTCTAATGAGTTATTTCGATCAATTGAGAGATTAAGAGTGATACTCTGCTAGTGAGAATCTAAAACTCCCTGAGAGCTCTTGTTCACAAATCACAAACACTAGCTTTGGGTTCTCTCAATTGGTTGGAAGGAGAGTCACCTTGAGGAAGAGCAGTACGTGTGAGCCCATACTCACTCTGATCATGGATAGAGAATAGCAAAGAAGACTAGTTGATTGAGGCTCTCTTGAAACGTTACTTCTCTACACATATTTCAGGAGCTTTTCGACGAATACAAGGTCAGTAAGATTACGTTAATTTATACATATAGCATGTCAAACTTGTGTGTCAGAAAATACTCTGATTTAAAATTTTAAAATTCCACTGCGTATTATTTTTCCAACAATCAAAAGGAAAAAAAGCCTTGCATAATAAGTAGGTGTACCTGATTAAAGAAGAACGTAATAGTAGCAAGTGGTACAAGGCGAGATTAGTTGTCAAGGAATTCCAATAGAAGGAAGGAATAGACTAGGACTTTTTCTCTGGTGGTACAATTAACCATAATTAGAATGGTACTTAGGTTAGTAGCGTAGGAAGACTTATATTTGGAGTAGTTGGATGCTAAAACTGTCTATATCTTCATAGTGATTTAGAGGATAAAATCTACATGATGTAACCACAAGGATTATAAGTACAAGGCAAGGAAAAAATGGTGTACAAACTTCAAAAGAGTATGTATGGGCTCACACAAGCTCCTAGACAGTAGTATAAGAAGTTGGATAGCTTTTTGTGTAGTAATGGATTCTAGAGGTGTCAGACGGATCGTTGTTGCCATTTGAAAAATTTCAGTGATCTTGAATCATTTTATTACTATATGTCGATAATATGTTGATTGCAGAAGCTAGCAAATAGGAGATTGATAAGTTAAAAAGAGTTGCCAAAGAAGTTTACTATGAAAGATCTAGATGCTGCAAAACAAATCCTTGGGATAAGGATTTCAAGAGACAATGACGTCTTGAAGTTGTCAAAAGAGGAATATGTGAATAAGGCACTTAGTAGGTCTAAGATGGAAGATGCAAAACCGATAAGCACGCTTTTGACTAGTCACTTTAAACTATCCAAAGAATAGTCACTTTCTATGGAGTAGGATCGAGCCTATATGGCTAAAGTGCCCTATGTATCTACTATAGGCAGTCTTATGTAAGCCATAGTGTGTACTAGAACAGACATTTGTATGCAGTGAGAGCTATGCGCAAGTACATGAGCAATCTAGGCAAGCACCATTAGAAGCAATGAAGTAAATTCTTAGGTATTTGAGAGGTACTACAAATTTAGTCTTGTGTTTCAACAAGTTAGACTTAGGATTACAGGGTTATATGGATGTTGATATACTTGGAGATATTGATGGCAAAAGAAGTGCTCTCATGTATGTCTACACATTGGGTGGTACAACAGTAAGTTGGGTTTTGAAGCTGCAAAAGATTGTTGCTCTATCTATTACTGAAGCAGAGTATGTTGCTATAATCGAGGCAAGCAGGGAGATGGTATCATTGTAGTTGTTCTTAGAAGAACTAGGTCATGAGCTGGGAAGAGCATGTTGTATTGTGACAATCAGAGCACTATATATTTGGTAAAGAATCTTGTTATCATGCTAGGATGAAACATACATAGATTTGTTATCACTTCATCAGGTCAGCCTTGGGGGATGTAGTTTTAGCACTTGAGAAGATTCATAAAAGTCTAAATCTAGCTAATATGTTGACAAAGATTGTTTTGTTTGAGAAACTAAAGTTGTGCACAACTTCAGTTAGACTTCTCTTTTAAGGATTGAGAAATAGAGGTCGTTGTAGGGAGCAGTCGTTATTGATAGTAAATTGGTCCCTAAGTGGTAGATTATTAAGAAGTGTGGAGCCAAATTCAATGCCTTTTTTAGAATATCACCCCACACAAAGGATTTCAAGAAGGGGGAGCCCCTTGCCCAAAATTTTACCACAAAGGTGAAAGAAAAAGGTTAAAAATACAAAGAAAATTATGGTTTTTTGATTCAAGGGCATGCCCCAATGGAGAAGTTTTCCTGCGGCCACATGAAGGGATAGAAGCTCCACACGGCAACATGCCCTTGAATCTTTGTGGCCGTGCATGGTGTTACAAAAATTGGAGCGCAAGGAAAATTTTGTGTGCACTTTAGTCTCCACATGTAGCCGTGCACGGAGTGTTATGAAAATTGGAGAGCAAGGCAAATTTCATGTGGCTGCACAAGCAAAGCATGCAGCCACATATGTTGCTATCCTAGAGTTCATGTTTTACATTTTTTGTGGTTTGTTTCATATTATTTTACAAACCTATAAATAGATGGATTGGGTTCTTTTATTTATAGAGTGTTTTCTCAAAGGATGAGTGAGAGGTGCTTGAGAAAAATTCTTGAGAGAGTATGTATAATTTTCTCTTGTAAATTTCTTCATCATCATAGTGAATTATTCTACAGCAGCTAAAAATAGACATAGCTCTCACATCGAGGATGAACTGCTATAAGTTTCATGTGTTCTTATTTATTTTTTGTTCACCTATTTTTCATTCTCAGTAAGATTAGGACATATAATTCACAATAATATTTTCTTAAAATCTTGATCGTACAAATTGTACATGATTATTGATACACATTTTACGAACTCCTTGGTTACTTCTTGCAAAGTTACAAGTTCTTGAATGCATCAAGTCAGATACAAGCTAAACGTGAAAAATTGATCCATCTTAGGACTTTAGGCGCAAACCCTTGTCGGTGTACCTCTAAGCGGACCAGCGTTTATTTAACTTTTATTGAAAATATTTAAGCTAGGGAGTGCGCACACGGCACATATACCGACATAATTCAAAATTGCTATAGAAACGATCTAATTGGGAAAAGAATTAACTTTTACTCAATTGGCCATTTACTGTTGCTCAAAATAGAGCTATCTAATTACCAACTCTGAACTATTAACCCACATGATATCTATAATTCACAAGCTAAGATTCCATATTATGCCTCCGATTATTTATTTTTTCTTTAGTATGCATGGTCATATCATAAGAAAGGAAAAATCATTTAGTAAATTTTTTGATTTAAATAACCAAGTGCTCTTTATTACATATTCACGTTCGGAATCATATGCTACTAGCATAAATAAGCTCGGAATAATGTGCAAAAAAGAGGTAGCATCATCTTCAAGACAAAGTTACATGTGTGTGTCTACATATATACATATGTAATAAGAAAGTGTACGCTAAGAAAAAAAACAAAATACCCCACTTAAAGATGTCATACATTGCAACAAATTGTCACTTACGCTACTCTAATTAGACAACAGTTTAGCACGAAACCATCGTCTAAAATCATGTTTCATTTATTAGAATTAAATGTGGTGTGATTTAGACAAGGCTTCTCCAAAATCTTCTTCTAAAGTTATATATTAGAAGACAGTTTTAAAGAAACTATCATCTAATAGTTTTACAATCTTGCTCTTATCAAAAATCAAACCTAATCTCTCTTGCTATCACTCTCCTTCATAAGCTCTCTCAACGGCACCGTCGACCTCCCTCTGCCTCTCTCTCCCTCTATCGTCGAACCTTTAGTCCCACTGGGAAGCCCCACTACAAACTCCCCCTTTCCACCACAAACACACCTTGCCATTGTCGTCCTCTTCTATTGCTCTCCTTTAGTTACGTCACCACCGCCAGTTGCCACACTCCATTGCTACCGCAAATCCCTGCCAGTCGCCACTGTTACAACCTTTCCCATGAAAGCGTTGGTCACCACCATGAGCAATCCGAGCCCAATGGTATGTCTTTTTTTCCCTTTTAATTTTTTTTTCATGCTTATTATGGGAATTCGAGAGAAACTTGGTTATTTCTAAGACTTTAGACAAGTTTCATTTGCAAGACTTTAGACGAGGTTTTCTATAAAATTGTTGTAATTAGTATTTAGGTTTTCTTTAGTTTTTTTATTTAGAATTTGTGAATGGACACATTGCAAGGGCTTGGTAATTAGTGTGTTTTTTTTTAGTTTTATAAGTTTTAGTTTTAATGTTATTAGTTTTTATATGTGAGTTTAAGTTTTATAGTTTATCTTATTGTCATTGTGTTTTAGTTTTATGTATATGTTGATTTCATATATATATATATATATATATATGTTGCTTTTAGAAATTTAATGCTTTTTTGTTTTAATTCTATGCTAGTATTCGCGTTATTATTAGTTTTAATTATATGTTGGTTTTAACGAAATGTTTGTTTTAATTCTAATTATGGGTTTCTTTTAGTTTTAATTATATGTTTGTTTTAGTTATAAGTGTTGTTGTTGAAGAATATTTCAAAATGTCACATAATGAATTCGTTAATATGGAGGGAGAAATGACTGGAGAAGATGATAGTTATGAGCTCCAGAAAAGAGAGATATTTAGTCAAGATTTGGATGGAAAAAGAAGAGCAACCTTGATGAAAAAAGTGTCAAGGTTAAGATCAAAATGTGTAAAAATGCAAGTCCTTAAAAAAGATCAAACTCTTGGAAAAAAAGGGGATGAGCTCCAAAACTTTATTGGAGTTTTAGTTTGAAAGCATGTCCCTGTAACAACAAAGGATTGGAGAAAAAAGAAGAATATGAACAATGTAAAACTTGTATGGTAAGATATTGTTGAAATCTTCACCGTTCCTGACACCACAAGAAAGAAGTTGATGAGAAGTACCACTAAGATAGCCAAAAACTTTAGGCATCAACTAAAGCACGAATTCATTAAAGGCCATGAAGGCAACGCTAATGTTGCTAAGCTTTTCGCAAAAGTAGCTAAAAATTATCCTTATATTAGTTTGCTCCAATGGAGGGATTTTGTGAGATACAAACATAGTGAGAAGCAAAGAGCAGTGTCGAAACATGCAAAAGAGAGAAGAGTTGAGTACAATCTTGAGCACTTGATGGGTCAAGGATAACCAAAAGCAGAGCATGAATGAATAAGTAAACTTTTTTCAAACTAATAAATTATTTCTATGTTTTTTTAGGCTATACCTCGACAAGGAGACAATAAATGTGGCTCTTTTGTATTAAGGTATAGGAGAGATATTATAATAAACTGGGGTTGCAAGTCTTCACAAACCTAGATTTTTATATCAATGATCATTTGAGTATATTAATGGAAGAATGGGTAGTGTTTGAACAACAATACATTAGGAACTAATTATTTAACATTTTGGATAAGTATATTTTCTTATATTTATCTCATGTTATATTTTTTATATGTTTTCTTTGATTGAAATTAAGTTTTGTAATTTATGCTATCAATGAAGCCAATGAAAACAAATAGAATATGAGAAGGCCACCCATGGGCAATTAAGAAAATCAAGTGACCCATTTTGTAGCTAGCTAAGTATTAGACAACTGTTTTTTAGATAAATCATCATCTAAAGTTAATATTAGATGACCATTTTTTGGATAAACCATCATCTACTCTAAAAGATTAGCACCTAAACTAGTCCAAATATAACTATCGTTTAATGTCGAGACATATTACGTCTGTCAATTAGATGACAATTCCCTTGACTATTATCTAATCTTTAGATGGTAGTTTTAACCTTGTCTAATGCCTTTACTAGTGATAGAGGTAGTTGTACAATACTACCGATTAATATTTCTTTGTATCCTGCCAAATAGTATTGCCACTTGAGAAGTGACTTTTGAGGAGGGTGAATTCTATAGTTAAATTTGTTTAAGGTCAAATAGCCACTTTTGGGAATTGACCAAGTGAAAGTTAGTCAATTAGCTTCTAGTCGACTAGCAAAGAAAACAAAGTGTTAAGTACAATAAAAATAAATGAACGAGTGAATTTGTAGTGGTTTACTTCTTGAATAGAGGCTTCATCAACTGTAGGGCTTAGAGTTTCACTATATAATAAAACTAATACAAGATTCAAGGTGACAGAGAATGGGAGAAAGAAAGACGGAGTTTTAGAAAGAGAAAATAGAGTGAGTGAATAATAATTCTACTTTTGGGTTTCCGTGAGCTCCTTAAGATACAACGGTGGAACTCATTCCATCCATAAGGGGTCCTAGGTCTATATTTTGAGAAATTATGTGAAGCTTTCCAAGATAAAAATCGCGTAACATGCGAGTATTACAAGTAAGTAAAAATCCAAGAAAGAAGAGGGCCTAAATGGGAAGAAAAAAGGATTAATACAAAAATTACCCCAAGACTAAAGTCCTTGTATCCCTCCAATTTTAAAACATAACATCCTCCCTTTGAACTATGAACTATTAACAAAAATACTCTTTCTATTGAAACTGTTATGAAAACTTGACAAATAATTTTAAAACTAGGAGTATTTTACTAATCCTTCTTATAAAAATAACCACAAAAATTTATTGATGATTTAAAACAAAAAGAAAATTAATTAAAAACATGATACTATTTGGATCTCCCTTTCTTTGATATACTAAAATTTTCTTTAAAATTTTATTAATTTTTTTTTTACATCCAAAAAATACTTTATACATTTTGAAAGTTATAGATAAGTTTTAAAAGAAATTTTATTAATACTATCGGAGTTTTTTTTTTCTTTCTAAAAATTTTATGTTATATTAAATATATTTGTATTCTATTCTTTTCAATTCACTAGCATCTATTACTTTTAAAATTTCAAAAATACTTTTTGGGCATGAAAAAATTGATAAAATTTTAAATAAAATTTTGATATATAAAAAACGGATACAAATGATATTATGGCTTTAATTGATTTATTTGTTTTTATTTATCAATAAAGACAATTTTTATTATAGTCTTAATTTTGTGGTTATTCTGTAAGCATGATTGCCAACATATCCCTGATTTTAAAATTATTTGTCAAGTTCTATTATGATTGTAATAATATGACTATTTTGGTTAGCAGTTCATACTTCAGGAGAACATATGTTATGCTTTGAAATTCATGAGATAAAGTGTCACAAGGACTATAATTCAGAGATAATTTTTGTAAGAGAAAATAGCATGCTATGCCACACTTTCAATAATTCCGCTTATTTATGCTACATTTTAAAAAGTTGTATTATAAGATCTTTTATATTCCATGTTTAAGTTGTGTCACGCTTGAACATTTATGATATTACAAAAAGTAAGTTTTAAATAATAGTATTTATGCAAATTCCCTTTGTAATTACTGTAAAAAAATGGTTGACAATTTTTGGGCCTTAATGTGAGAATCCATCACTAGGGGTCACGCCATTGTGTTTTGAGGAACCAAGTAAAACTCCCAAAAGACTAAAGCCCCATTGCTTTCCTCTTTTAGAGGACAATAACAAATGATAAAAACTAAAAAAGAAGGGGAATTAATTAAAAACACTTGGTCAATCAAGAAAACTTATTTATGCTTTAGTGTAGTATAGACAATGATAGAACAAATGCTAGAGAGATTGTAATATATTTTTCAAATTGTTTGAAGTCAAAGTCAAGAAAATAAAAATAATATGTAATTTTCAAATGTTAAGTATCAACGCCTATCACCATGGCTCTAGATTTTTGAAGCTGTAGCATTGGAATTCTTAGCAAAAAAAATTATTCGAGCAATAAATTGGCGCTATAGTGCCAGTTGGTAGCAAACTGGTGCATTTGGTGCCGTAATGCTGGCAAGATAGTGATGCAGCACCAGCCCAAAATGCTGATTTTGAAATGTTTTGTTTTTTGAATTGTTGTTAATCATTATATTAAATGATTGTATGCTTTTACACAGAGTTGAATATCTATTACCAATAGATATATTTGTTCTGGTAGTTGACTTCCTAGAAATCATAGTGTAATAAATTTTGTTTTGTAGGAGATTTTGTTTTTCTTTTCCCTTGTAATGAGGCTGAAGATTAGTGGACACTCTTGTCTAAATGTCTAGCTTAGGCTCATGTAATATATACAATTTTCTTCTCAAATCAATATTATGTGTTCAAAATTATTTTTAACTATAGATCAAATACTTTACCTAAACAATTTGATGTTGCATTATAGAACGACCTAAAGGGAAACGGGGAGGGTCACATTCTATAGGCACAAATCTCCATTTGAAGGATATCCTGAGAGGAAAATGCCAATTCAATTTGACACAAAGATGGATGTGGCAGTGGGGGCACATGCATCTAACAAGGCAAGTGAGATAGGGCAGATAGTTTGATGCCAATGTCCAATGCAAGTCAAAAGACTAGAATTAGATTGATCAGAATTGAGAAAACATATGATTGACCAATTAAGGGTAATAAGACATTGCTACAACTTTAAATTTTATTATTTTATTACCAAATTTATAAACCATTTGCCTTGTTTTTCAATTAGGCGAAGTTCATATTTGACAATAGTGAGAAGATACTAAAATCCATTGATCATCAGATGAAAAAGCTTTGAGGGATTTCTGGTATGCACTTCATCAGCATTGGGAGTTTTTGGGTGCAAAATTGATCTAGAAGCCGTCAAGGAAAAATGTTCCAAAAGAATTCATAGCCAGGCTGATGGGGAGTACTTGTGCTACTATTTGTGTTTTGACCAAATGTGAAAGATATCTAGAAAAAATAAAGAGTAATTAAGGGGAAACAAAAATATCATAAAAGACATGGCTCAAAGCTTTTCATGCTTCGAAATATGAGTAGTGACGTGGCAGATTAATTAAGTTAATTAAAGAAGATTTTTGATTAAAAAAACTGATTAAATGATTTGAGTTATTATTATTTTATTTAAAAAAAAATCACGATAGTTTAAAACATTTTAAAATAGTTATTATTATTTTGAAACAAATACACAGAACATAAAATATATAAGACAGTCAAACATAAGCCGAGCCCCACTAGACCCATGTTAATGCACACACATGGTATTGATAATAAAATATTACAATCACAGTCTCATATGAGAGATAAGATTTTAAATTAAGGCCGACAATTTGAGTCACGACAAGATAACACGACACAAACCTGGCACAAAAAAATGTGGGTTAGGGTTGAAAAAATAGGCCTCGGGTTGGAATTGGGTCGAACCCGTCTGACCTGCACCAAAAATAGGTCGGGTTTAGGTTAGCCTGAATCAACACGAAATCAACCTGCAACAACCTGCCAAAAATGATTTGAAATTAGGTTGACCTGAAAATTACTAATCAACCTGTGTAACCTAAATTGAACTGTGTGACGTTAATGCAACTCATATAACTTGAAATTAATTCTAAGGTTTCAAATTAGTCTAACATTTATTGCATATCCAACTTGACATGATTCTAATTTCTAGCATATTTGTTTTTGTTAAACTTATGCAAAGTTTTCTTAACTTTTGATGGTTTTGTTTTGTTGGGTTATTGTTTATTTTGTAGGCTTATTGTTGGGTCTATTGTGTTGCAGGTCTATCGGGTTTAATGGGTCAGTGTGTCGTGTCAACACAAACATGCACAAAGTAGGATATTGACATGTTGCATGGGCCGGGTTGTGCTAAGCAGTTGACACATTAGGTCATGTCCAGATTGGGCTTTTTTTGACTCGTTAGGTCACAAGTCGGGTTCAAGTTTAAATAAGGACTCAACTCGACCCAAACTTGACTCGTGGACCCAAATTGCTAGCCCTAGTTCAAATAATACATGTCTTGATTTGAATAAAGCAATAACCTAAAACGGTATTCCTACAACTCACTTGTTGCCTGGTTGCCTCCTTGTCTGTCCTCAGTTGCAATCTACCTAGGGGAAAGGTTTTAAAACAGATAAAGAAAATGTGAGCGAAAGACTCAGTAGGACTAAAATTTAGAAAAACATTAATTCGGATATTAAATTTTGCATTTAGAAAAGTATTTAGAAAACAAAATTTGATAAATAAATGAACAAATAATTCATTTAAATTGTTCTTACTAAAACGGTTCTTTGTTTATCTAGAAAGAATCTTATTGTTTCTTTTGGGCAAACATAAGTATCACCTCCGTAATGACCTAGCTAGGTTTCGAGACCTGCTAATGAGACTTAGAAAATGCACTTTTCTTAACGTTAAAATAAAGCATTTTGCATTAATATTTCTCATAAAACTCCTCAATTATAGCAATTTAGTGATAAATAATGTTTTACTGTCTTAATGTGAAAATGTGTTAAAAAATATGTTTTTATGTTTCATAATATTTTTAGTAATTTTTAGAGTCGTCTCGGTGTGTTAAATATATGTTTAATTTATAAATAATCAAAACCATAAAAATAGTACTGTGTGATTTTATTTTGAGTCTTAATGTGTTTGATAGTGTATTTTAAGTTTGTAAATATGTCCTACTATATTTTTAGTAATTTCTAAAAATGTTTCCAAGTCTTAAAAATCATATCTATGCTAAACCGAGAGAGACTAGAACTTTTATAAGTTTGCTATTAATTTTGTGTGTTTTAATTTTAAATAAATATTTTAATATTTTTTGTAAATATTATATTTGTAAAATAATTAATTTAAGTGTGTTTGTGAATTTTAGATTTGAAATCTGAAGGAAAAACGGAACAAATACAAAAAGGGACAAAATCAGACATCAAATGCATCAAAAACAATTAAAAAACTTGAATTTGAATTTAATGGGACATGTGGCAAAATATGGACAGTCTGATGAGTCGTCGAATTGTTCTCAATTGTCCAACTGAAGGATGCGTGTCATGTATTAGCCATTGCATCAGCCGAGTCTCAATAGTGAGGTCCACATGTCAATCTGTGATTCGCGCGTGCATCACACATGTTGACAGCTCTCACCCGCATTAGAGAGTGGTTTAGACCGCGTCGGATCGTGTGCGGGTGCTTTCACGAGTGTGCTTCCTACTAGTCATTGGATTTACTGACTGCGACCGATCTGGAGTCCTCATCTCAGTCGTCTTTAAAGTTTTCCCTTTAGTTTTTAAGTTTTCCTCAGAGCGGATTTGTAAGATAGAGTCAGTTTAAAAATAAAAGTCTTAGTTTTAGTAATTATTATGGAGTCCTCGTCTCAGTCGTCTTTAAAGTTCAACAACATTTATGTGTTTTGTAGTTCTAAATCAGGAAAAGGCATTGATTACATAGAAGCTATGTTTCATTTAGGTTATGTCTTGGCTAAGAAAAAGATAAACCTTGTCTATGGAAGAGGTAGTCTAGGCTTAATGTATATTGTTGCTATTGGAAGTTGTTTTGGAGGTACTAGAGCTTTAGATATTATTCCAGATGTCTTTGCTTAAAGTTGTTTATGTGGTCCTACTATTGGTATTGAAAGAATAGTTGCAGGTATCCCTAAGTGAATAAGAGACATGGAGTTTGCTTCTGATGCTTTCATTGCTTTACCTAGAGGTTTAGGAACTCTAGAAGAACTTTTTGCCATTGGTAGTTGGAAATTGTTAGGACAACACTCTAAACCTGTTGGTTTATTAAATATAAATGGTTACTTTGACAATTTGCTTAGTTTTTTAGATCGTACTATAGAACAAAGGTTTCTTGAGGAGTCAAGAAGAAAGATTTTTATCTCTACCCTTACTATAGAGGAATTGCTCGAAAAAATGCAAGTCATTGATCCTAAGGCAGACACTGTAACATCAAAGTTCTGCGGAAAACGCAAACGAGATTTGGATCTTTCTCTCTAAACTCTATTGCTTTTAGTTTTACCTATAGCATCATCATTTATTTTTTTGTTTTTATGTTTGTCTTTGAATAACCGCTCTTGTAAATATATGTTGTTACTCTTCCTATTTAATTTTGTTAAACATTGGGAACAGTGTTCAATTTAGGTTTGGGGGAGAGGATTGTGTCAAATTTTTTTTTTTGTGATTGAATTTAGGACTAGCTTTAAAAACCAAGCAAAATAATAATAATAATAATAATAAAAGGTGTGCTGTTTGTAAGACTTTAAGATTTATGTGTTCTTAGGTCAAGATGGTTGAGTGAAGGATTTGTCTTGAAACACGTCTCGATAATGGTCCGAAAATGAAGTCCTTTGTGTTTGTAAATTTTCATCTTTGCATTCTTCTCCTTGTGTAGCATGCAAGTTTGAAGGCTGAGTTAAGGAATGCTTAATATTCTTGAAACGCATCTTCACCTTGGTAGAAATAGTTGAGTAATAGAGTGACTAGCATTCTTGAAACGTATTTCTACATGATTGTAAAAACTATGTGTTTGCATGGCATTTGATTATTAGAAAAAAACTAAAAAAAAATTCAAAATTCTAAAAATATTTTCAGTGATTTGCTTCCTATCCAATGACAATATTAAGATTATAGCATTTTCATGACTCAAGGTAAATCTTAAATATTATTTAAGTTTATGCTAGTTTCTTTAGTTTGCCTTATATTTAGGTTGAAATTTTCCTAAAAATGGAACTCGTAATCTTGCACTATAACTTGTTATATTAATTATAGATTGTTTATGTTAATATAATTTGGTTTATTTTTATAAAATCTTATAACTTGTTTAAATCCCTCTTGAGATAAAATCCTAGATAACACTAAGTTATGGATATAATTTAGGCCATTTTTGGAATGTTTGAACCTTTCAAGCCTACCTAAAGATATTTTATGTCCCTAGTTACCCCGTTGTGCTTAATGTTCTATTTTTTTTTTTGTTACCCACATATTTAGCTTAGCCTTTTTAATAAATTCATAATCTTTTTCTTTTACCTTTCACTCATAAGGCATTTGTTCTTTCAAGTGTAATCGGGTTTATGCCAATATTATGGGAGGTTGAGATGGGTTAAGAATATCTATTACATCTGTAAAAATATGTAATTTTATTTGTTTTTTAAGTTTGTTATGTTGTAAATCTTCAATTATTTTGTATTTTAGTAAAAAAAAGAAGAAGAAATAAATGAAAAAAAAAGAAGAAAAAATAGAAAAAAAAGAAAGCTAAATAAAAAGTGGTTGACAAAGGAAATTTCATTTCAAGTTTGGGATTGTAAACTTTGGGAATTAGATTGTATATTTTAAAGGTTCAGGATTTTTGTAAGTGTCTTATGGGTGAACTAAGCCTTAAATATATCTTCCATCCTACCTTTGACCCAAGTTATACATTATAGACTGAATAAAGTCCTAAAGGTCTTTAACAAGGTGTTATTCTACATTAGTGGAGAGAGGGATGAAAAACAAATTTATACGAATTTATTTAAATAAATTAAGCTATATTAATGTAAATTTATCTAGTTAATATGCATTGATTAGTAATAGAAATTCACATACACACGGGAAAATTCATCTTAAATATTTGACATACTTTAGAAATGAACCATAATTTAATTAATATTTACATCGTTACTTTGAGGCATGAATATGAAATAAACCCTAAGGAAAATCAGCGAGGAATCACTAGTTTTTTTTCAAAAATCAAAAACCTTTTGTTTGTTTTAAGTTCGATCGCTTTAATTGCTCGGGACTAGTAATAAGCTTGTTAGGGGTATGATGAGACTTAGAAAATACACTTTTCTTAACGTTAAAATCAAGCATTTTGCATTAATATTTCTCATAAAACTTCTCAATTATAGTAATTTAGTGATAAACAACGCTTTAGTGTCTTAGTGTGAAAATGTGTTTAAAAATGTGTTTTTATGTTTAATAATATTTTTAGTAATTTTTAGAGTTTTTTTGGTGTGTTAAATATATGTTTAATTTATGAATAATCAAAACCGCAAAAATAGTATTGTGTGATTTTATTTTGAGTCTTAATGTGTTTGATAGTGTATTTTAAGTTTGTAAATATGTCCTACTATATTTTTAGTAATTTCTAAAAATGTTTCCAAGTCTTAAAAATCATATCTATGCTAAACCGAAAGAGACTGGAACTTTTATAAAGTTTGTTATTAATTTTATGTGTTTTAATTTTAAATAAATATTTTTAATATTTTTTGTAAATATTATGCTTGTAAAATAATTAATTTAAGTGTGTTTGTGAATTTTAGATTTGAAATTGGAGGAAAAACATAGCAAAACGGTGCAAAAACAGACAAAATCAGACATCAAATGCATAAAAAAAAATTAAAAAATTTGAATTTGAATTTAATGGGACACGTGGTGAAATATGAACCATCCGATGAGCTGGCAAATTGATCTCAACTGTCTAGCCAAAGGACATGTGTCATGCATCAACCATTGCCTTGATCCGTGATTCGTGCGTGCATCACACGTGCCGACAACTCTCACGCGCGTCAGAGCTAGAGTGGTTTAGACCGTGTCGGAACATGTGTGGGCGCTTTCATGAGTGTGCTTCCTAATAGCTGTTAGATTTATAGGCCGCGACCGATTTGGTGGTCTGTGTTTGTGGGTCATGTGTCCCTACTAGGCCCATTTTATTCAGCGAATTTTGGCCCTTGGATCATGAAATTAATGGTCCAGATCGCACTTGTTTCAGTATGTGCAGTTGCCGAAAAACGGAGGATCTTAACCGAATTTTCAGACAATGAATAAGGGAATCTCACGTGAAAAAAAAGGAGGAAAATTTCATATCATCTTGATCCGAATTTTCAACATAGCCACAATACAAAATTATAAAAAAAATGTATGAATAGTTTTTTTTTTAGGTTCTATAAATACCAGGCCTTTGATGCTCGGTTCTACAATCCCCTCTTTCGTAGTGTAAGGCACTGCTAAATAAATAGTTAATTTTTTATATTTTCATTTTTATTTTAGTTTTTAGTCTAGTTTCTTGTAAAATATTTTTTAGTTTGTGTTGCAAAAATTATGCCCAATAATATAAGTAGTATTTTATTAATTATGTCTTTTTAAATTTATTTTTAGCTGAGGAGAGAGGGGGAAATTCTGGCAAAATTACCTTAATATTTTTGGTTTTTCTTAGTTTTCTAAGCAGTTGTAATGCCAAAATATTTTCTTAGAAAACTTAGGATTTCAATATTTTCTTAGCTAGAACTCTGCTAAAATTACGGTTTTGATTTTTCGACGACATAGACTAGCACGAATAATGCTTGAGAAGACCTTGATTACTTGTAGATAGAGAATAGCTACGTAAATGCTTAACTTAGTATCTTGGTTGTTATTTTAGCTAAGTTATATTGAAATGCTGCTTATTTATTAAGTTATGTTTCTGCTACATTATAGACATGGAATGGCATAGTAAATGCTTGGTAATGCTTGATTTATTGTAGACATAAGATGGCATAATGTATTCTTAAACCAACTAATAGATAAAAAGAAAAACTAAAATATATTTAAGATAATTGTCAGAATGAAACCTTTAAACCTCAAGCCTTGTTATTATTGTTGTTTTATTTCTTTGAATTGCTGTCATTGCTTTGCTTAGGTTATTTTAAATTATCTACACTTATTGTTAAAGTTCCATTTTAATTCTGATTACATTTCTTATTATTAAAGTTCCAAATTGTCAAAAACAAAGTATGAAAAATGTTGTAAAAATGTGTAAATATTGTAAATATATTCTGTGAATAATAAATATTAATCCTCAAAATTTTCAGCTTAAATAAAAAGAAAAAAGTTAAAATAATATATATACTAGAACTAAATAAATCCTTCCCTATGGGTTCGACCTCAGATTCACTGAGTAAGTATTACTTGAAACAACCTTATACTTTGCGTTATTTTAGAATGCATTAACAAATGCGAGATCACCTACCCCCAAGGTCGCACTCTACATGACTCGATCTCTAAATATGACATTATGCCCTTATATTTATTTTTCATTATTTAAATCCCATGTTACCAAGTACTCTTAATTACATTCATTATTTGATTCATTATAAATATTCATTTTTAGGCAAGTAATGAAAAATACTGAGGAATTCATTTTAATCATTCCTTAAAAATCAAATTGAAAGAAATCATTTTGTAGCCAAAGGCCACTTTTGAAAATATTTAGAACATTTTGTCATTTATTGAAAACATTTTGAAAGGATCTTTAAGGCCAAAACCTTATAAAAACTTGGCTGCCAAAGAAAGGGGTAGAAGTCCTACCTTAATATCTATGCCGATGTCCAACACCGCAATCCCGATCCGCTATATGTTAGCTCCATGGAACTATGAACAACCTTAAATATAAACTAAGTTTATTAATATCTAGCTTAGGATATCCTACACTTCTAAGCTATCTCATGGTGTCCTAGTGTGTCATGTAGGTCCATTAAATCATATTATAAAGTTAAAATCTTATGATGGGTTTAAAATAGTGAAAACGGATGAAGAAAATCTATTTTTTTGTGTGGTCGATAAGCCTGTCGAATCCCTTAGTCCAGCCTGCCAAACTACATAGTTTGATCTACTAGCAAACCAAAACCAGCCTGTTGAATTGTTCCTAGGTTCGCTTGCCAAAGGGATGGGTCTGGCTCACCGAACTCATGAATCCATCCTGTCAAAATTGGAAATATTTAAGAATTTCCAAATTCGAGCTTCAACCTCCCAAGCTCAAATCTTCATTTCCAACATGTTTTCTCAATTCCCAAGCATAGAAAACATTCATATATCGTAGGAAAAACATACTAAAACACTTTCAAACATATTTAAACAAGATTTGGATAGAGATTTTCAAAGAAATATGAAAATAAGAAAAAATGGAGAAAAATGCAAAAACTTGATTTAAATCCGTTTTTCATCAAACCAAACCTAGATTCTAGATGTTATGAGTTCTACTAACTTAGATTTAAGGTTTTCTAGGCTCATAAAACTTGGATCACAACATTTCAAAGAAATTTAGAAAATTTTGCAGAAGATTTGAATCGGAGCTTTAAAACAAGTTTGCGGAAACTTAATCACGTCCTTTGACCTCCAATCCAGCTAAGAATCAAAACTTGGATTCAAAATTTTTGAATCAAATAGAGAGGAGGGAAAGAGAGAAAACACAGAGAGGAAGAGGGAGAGAGAGAGCATGGAAGAAAAGAGAGAGAGCTGAGAAATAAATAGAGGGAGGGAAAATAAAAATTAGAGAGAAAAACCATGTGCATCCACAGTTTTACAAAAAAAGACATATTTGGCATTTGACAAATTGTTTTGTTTTCCAAAATTCAAAATGGCAAATGTAAATAATAAAAATAATTAAAGTACTTAAAAATTCAAGTTAATTGGGAAATCATCACAAAATAATTAGATTAAAGAAAACTACAAATTTTGCACAACTAATTCACCATTTCACACAATAGTCTTACTTAATTAAGTTTTAGGGCGTTACAACTCTCCACCCCTAAAAGAAATTTTGTCCTGGAAATTCAAAAACTATCCTAAAAACAAAATAAATACAGGTATAACTCCCGCACAATCGACTCTAATTCTCAAGTTGCCTAATTAGCCCTATGGTGCTGCCATGCCACTCTCACTAATGGAACGTCATGGTGTCACGGAGCTATTATTTTTGATTGATAATCTAAACCGACACCTTCTAGTAGATCGTGTCTTCCTGAATCTACATACCCTAAAATGAAACCATTTTTCTTGGCTTGGATAGACATTTCAAAAGTTTTGACATGCAAAATACGACATGATAATGAGATGGCCCAAGAGGAAGATCAAGGCGATAAGCGGTCACTTCAACACATTAAGAAATCTCGAATAATCTGATGCACCTTGGTGCAAAACCCCTGCTTACATCAAAATGCAAAACTCACCTACATGGCAAAACCTTTAAGAAAACGGAGTCCTTTACCTTGAGTTCTAGTGGTCGGTGTTTTCTATCTGCAAAAACTCTTTCGCCTGCTCGAAGCAGTTCTTAATCGATCATGAATCGTGGTAACCTTTTTATTGCTCTCACGGGTCTCTTTGGGTTCAATAATGATCTTGTCTTTTGGTCTAACTTGAATCACTGACGGTCGACAAGGCCGTCCATATGTTGCTTCAAATGATGCTATCTTGATGCTTACTTTTTAACTATCGTTGTTTACAACTACGCTAGATGCAAATATCTCTTCTAATTCCTGCCAAAATCCAATACAAGCATATGTAATGTGTCCCCAAGAATCTGAATAACTCATGTAGATTGCCCATTGGTTTGAGGATGGAAAAGCTACGTTGAAATCCAAGTACGTGCCTAAAGCCTCCTGAAACCTCCTCCAAGAACTCATCTTGAACATGATGACCTAAAGGTACGAAACAAAATGCACCAATTTCGTCAACCAGTCAACCGTGACCCAAATTGCATTGTGCCTTTGCTCTGTCCTTGGCAACCCGATGAGGAAATCCATCACGACAAGCTCCCAATTCCACACTATAATGGGAAGCAGTTGAGGTTGATCAGCGAGTTCTTGATGCTTAGTTGCTACCAGGAGACAAGCCACAAACTTGACCACGTACTCTTGAACAAGCATATTCACATCCCTTATCCCATGCAAACCTGATGTTTTTCCTAATCAACCGCGTCAATGGAGCCACTAATAGAGAGATAGATCCTTCACAAACTTCTTGTAGTACCCGGTTGAGTCCTAAAAGCTACAAACCCCAGCCATGTCCTTTGGTTTTTCTCATCGTACCATAGTCTCTACCTTAGACGAATCCACTGTCCTTTGGTTGTTCTCATCGTACCATAGCCTCTAGCTTAGACGAATCCATTAAGATACCCTGTTCGGTGATGATATGCCCCAGAAACTTATCCTCTTTGGCATGTAGCTGGTGCTTTTCAGATTGCAAATCTATCCTTGAGAAATGTCGAGAGTCTCCTAACCCACTAAACAACCCACTGATCCTAAGCAATAGATACTTATTCTTCACGATGACCTGATTCAGCTATTAATAATCAACACACAACTTGAGCGCACTATCATGTCTCTTGGCGAATGAAACTAGCACATCCCATGCTACCCTAAATGTATCCTTTATCCACAAGTTCCTAAGGCTGTTTCTTCATTTCCTTCATTTCTATCAGTGCCAAGCAATGCAGTGCTATAGAAATTGAATCGATCCCTGGGTATGACTCGATACCAAACTCAATCTTCTGATGTGATGCCAATCTCGATAACTCATCGAGGAAGATATCACTAAACTCATCAGCCATTGATATTGTTGCATTTCTTCCTGCTACATTAGACTCCTCATCTTGATCTACAAGAAGTATATAAAGCATGCTAAGTTTCTTTGTCCACCTAGGCATGTTTCCATGAGTTACTCACTCATTACTCGATCATTACCACCCTGGTAAATAATTGTTGTCCCCTTGTTAATCACTAAAGTTACCTCTCTAATCTTACAATCTAAATTGTATGTTACCTAGACAACCCATCCATCTCTAAGATCTATTATAAGCACTCATGGGGATCATAATCAAGCTACTTTCTAGAGTCTCATCCCTAATCATTATCTTACAAGGTCTATATATATGGCTTACACACACATCCACCCCAAGGTGAGGTATTTACGAAGGGTTCATCAAATTCCTCTATTCCCAATTCCAAGGCATGCACAAATGAACTTGAAACGAGAGAATAAATTGCACCAATATCAAAGAGAACCAAAACTAAAGACTAAGAAACTGAAGTTGTAAAGTCGACTCTCACATTGTTGGTCTAAGCATCCGAACTTCCTGAAGTCATGGTGTGAACTCAAACTAGAACCTTTCCTTTTTCCTCTACTAGCGTTGCTACATCCTAGGTTCATTGGCTGAAACTGCTACGAGGAAAACTGATGAAGATGAAGCTAAGGAAGTCGATGAGGTAGAGGTAAGGACTAAGGTTGAGGCTGACGGCTTGCACTCTCTTTAGTCTAAGACACTTGTTGAGCATTCCTTGCTTGGCAGCTCCTCTTGATGCATCCCGGCTGCTAGTAGAAATGGCAAGGGTTGCTTCATCTGCTACTAGATAATCTGCTGCTTCCATTGCTACACTATCATGCTGATTCTTTACCTAAGCTTAGTGATCATTACCTCTCCTATTGCTCTGCTGGGGTCTTCTTGATGCTCTCGCGTAGTCCTCATAGTAGAGAGCGTAATCTCCTCCTACCGATAAAGCTGATGACTCTAACTTACCCAACTCTGAAGTCGTAAGACCACCAGTTTTCATTGAATAGATATCTTGAACCTTTCTTGGAACTTGATATACCTTTCACATACAAAAGCCATGGCGAACAAAGCAAACTTGGCCAACTTAATAAACTTTTCCTCGCGTTCTTGAATTGTCTTGTCGCCTTATCCCATCTAGTAGAATTTGGCGATCTTTTAGTCTCTGTATCCCTACAAAAGATAATGCTCATAGAACAATTCCTTGAATCTTTCCTCATTGATATTCTTATCATTCTTTAGATGCTTTGCTTACTTTACCAAGTGTTAGCACTGCTTGCTAACTTATAAATCACGAATTCCACTTGATATACAACTGGTATACCAAGGGTATGCAAATACTTCATTACTAAGTTTAACTGATATTTAGCCACCTGCAGACTCCCATTTTCATCAAAAGTCATGATAAACATACGCCTCAGCTCCTTAAAGCACTTATGCCGATGACTCGTCTCAGAATTGCTAGATCTAACCCTCGTTACCATTTTTTGAAAAGCAACAAATGTAGTTCCTATCATACTTCCCTCATTCGTGAGACTTACATGGGCCACAGTTGGATGACACCTAGGTGTCATTCTCTCAATTCCAAAAACAAAATTTGGACTACCAGAGACTTTTCACTATCGTACCTATGTGTGCACAATTCCCAATGTTCATAACCTAGGTCTCTGATACCATTCTATCACGTCTCAAAATACGGGTAACGACATGATGGATTAATTAGGTTAATTAAAATAGATTTTTAATTAAAAACACCAATTAAATGATTTGAGTTATCATTATTTTATTTTTTATTTTTTTTAAAAATCGTGATAGTTAAAAACATTTAAAAATAGTTATTATTCTAAAGATGCAAGAGCTAAAGATCCTCTATAATTCTTGTATACACTACAACAAATTTGAGATTATATGACCTTCATTTAACGACCTTTTCTTAAAAACCATCATGATAAGAAAAAAAGTATGCAAAGTTACATCCGTGAAGACAAAAACCTTCATGGTAAGTGCAACATCTACCAGGATGGTTTTTTAAACAACTACATGGTAGAAAGGAGGCATACCATGATAGTTTTTTTCAAAAACTGTCCTAGTACCTTAATTAAAACCCCTTTTCCCATCTTGGCAATTTGACACAAATCAGAAACTCACCTCTCAAATACAAACATAGACCCCTCCAAAATAGCTGCTGCCATCCCTTTCTACCTCTACACTTTTTAATCTCGTTCTAAATTGTAAGTTTTTGTTAGAAATTGATAAATTTTTTTTGATTTTGTTGTCTAATTAATTCAAAAATGATAAATTGTTGTCGATTTTGTTGTTTAATGTGTGATTATTGTTTTGTGGATCATGGGTTTGGATTTATTTGTTTTATAATGGGTATGTGTAATTTGTTTTATGATGGGTGAATGTTTTTGTTTTATGAGTAGAATATATATGGTGGGTATGTATAATTTGTGAAATTAATTTTAATTGAATATTTGCTATTTATTATTTTGATTTAGGACTTACAAAATGGATAGGAAATAGATGTGGGATTTTTTATTGTTAAGAGAATATGTGAATGGTATGAAACAGTTTTTAGATTTTGCCAAAAGTCATGGCAATGGTGATAAAATTCGGTGTATTTGTGTTCAATGTGGAAACCATAGATTCTAGTGTTAGAGGACATTTATTTTGAAATGGAATTATAAGTAGTTATCAAATGTGGCATTTTCATGGCGAGCCTAATTTCAATCCAACTTTAGTAAGTAAAGAAAATGAAACTATTATGAGGATAAGATGGATGATCTCGACAATATGGTTAACATAGTCAATGATTTGGAAGAACACTTTTGCACCATCTGAATTTATTTGAGACAATGATGAATTATGCCGAAACACCCATGTTTGAGGGGTGCACCAATTTCACCAAATTGTCCACTTTAGTTGGATTATGGAATTTGAAAGCATTGGGTGGGTGGTCAAATTCAAGTTTCACAAAGCTTTTGAAATTTTTAGGAAGGCTTCTATCAGATGGTAATAAATTACTAACTAGTATATATGAGGCTAAGAAGACTTTGAGCACTTTGGGTATGGAGCATGAGAAAATTCATACTTGTGAAAATAATTGTGTTCTTTATAGGAATGAGTATGAGGACAACAATTATTGCCCAGTTTGTCAGCAAGCAAGGTGGAAGAAAGTAAAGGAGCCAAATGATGGTAAGAATGGAGTGCCAAAGAAAGCGTTATGGTACATTCCACTAGCATCACATTTGAGGCATTTATTTAGAAACCTAGAACTTGCCAAGAATTTGACATGGCATTAGGACAAATGGGTCCACGATGGTATACTTAGACACCCAGTGGATTCATCACAATGGAAGATTTTTGAAGCCGATCATCCAAACTTTAGCATGGATCTAAGAAATGTACATTTCATTTTTGTCAACGAAAGGAATGAACCTACATGGTAACATGAGTAGTAGGTATAGCACTTGGCCCATAATACTTGTTAACTACAATCTTCCTTCAAAGATGTGCATGAAGCAGAAGTTTTTAATGTTGTTTTTATTGATTTTTGGTCCTCACCTACTATGTAGTGACATTGATGTATATTTGGCATCGTTAATCGATGACAAATGGAGTCAAAGTTAGAGATGCTTACCGAGGAGAGGCATTCGCACTCCGTGCAATGTTGATGTGGATAATTAATGACTTCCCCGCATATGGCAATTTATTTGGTTATTCGATGTAGATTTCTATTGGTTGTCCTATTTGTATGACGGAAACGTCTTACAAACGGTTGAAGAATGTTAAGAAAACTATTTTCCTTGGTCATAAAAGATAGTTGCTAAGAGATCATCGTTACCGTAAACAAAAGAAAGCCTTTGATGGCAACAGCAAAGAAAGAGACCCTCCTTGTCCTTTGGTAGGTGAACAAATATTTGAAATGATAAAAGATATAAGAGTGGTATTCGGGAAGAGAAAGCGAGTAAGGATGAGCCGCCAATTGATGGACCATGGAAGAAAAGATCAATATTTTTTTATCTTCCATCCCAAAAGAAACTTTTTGCTTGTCATTGCTTGGATGTTATGCATATTGAGTAGAAATGCTTGTGAATCCATAGTCGGCACGTTACTTGACATTCTGGGCAAGACTAAGGATGGTGAAAAAGCTTGGTTGGATCTCATGGAAATAGAGATTATGCCTAATTTGTTTCTTAAGAAAAGAGGAAACCACACTTACTTACCTTCGGCAAAGCACATGTTATTAAGAGCAGAAAAGAGAAAGCTTTGTGAATGGTTTGCTTCGTTGAAAGTGTCGGATGGGTATTTTTTAAACTTAAAAAGTTGGTGCCAAAGAAGGATTTGAAACTTATTGGCATGAAAACATATGATTGTCATGTGTTGATGTAGCAATTACTACCACTATCTTTGCGGGGAATTCTAACAAAGGATGTAAAATTTGTAATTACCAAGTTGTGATAGTTCTTCAATTCAATATGCTCCAAGGTAATTAATCTACTTATGCTAGATTCATTGTAATCAGAGTTGGTGCAAACCTTATGCATGCTTGAGAAATATTTTCCACTAGCATTTTTTGACATCATGATTCATCTAACGGTGCACTTAGTATGTGAACTTTAGTTAGGCAGACCAATGTATTTGAGATGGATGTACCCATTTGAAAGATACATGAAAGTTTTGAAGGCTATGTAAAGAACCAAAATAGCCTAGGAGAATGTATTGTAGAAAGTTATATAGCTGAGGAATTGGTTGATTTTTGCTACAAGTACTTATCTAATGTGGAAGCAATTGGGTTGCCAAAGACTATAAACATTGAGGCTATGGGACTATCTACTGGCAATCCTTCCTTATTAAATCAAAAGGAGTAGGAGCAAGCTTGTCTTTATGTCTTCCATAATGCTAATGGAGTGGAGCCTTTCATTCAGGTGCACATGAATGAATTAAAAAAAAAGCCCAAAAAGAGCAAGAAATGAGAAGTGGTTGCAAGATGAACACATTCGGACCTTTCGGTTGTAGATTAGAGCACACATCTATAGCGAGTGCTCCACATCACAAGACAGAGGCATGCCACAAGACTTGAAGGAGCTAGCTAGAGGACCATCATTGGTAGCTACAAGGTATACAACATATTCCATAAATGGTTGTACTTTTTGCACTTGCAAAAGAGATAAGAAGCATCATGTCCAAAATATTGGTGTGACTCTCCATGCCAAGGCTATGCATATTGCCTCTGCCAAGGACAAGAATCTGGCATATGAGACCATAAACTACTTTGGTTTCATTGAACATATTTCAGAACTTGATTATGGGGGATTGTGCATTGCACTTTTTATGTCAAGAACGACAATGACAGCATCACAGTGGTTGACTTTAGAAGATTGGTGTACAAGAATGATCCGTTCATTATGGCATCACAAGCAATCCAAGTTTTTTATACTACGAATCTCCAAGACATGGAATTGTCTCTACTCGTCTCGATGGAGCCAAGAGTAGTTATTGACAATGAAGAAGTTGTCAAGGATTGCACAGACATCCCTTGATTAACAAAAGGATTGCCACTGGTTGAAGAGACAGATGATTTTCAAGATGATGTTTTGCACTTGCTTCGTGAAGATGTAGAATGGATATGTATTGAAGAACGAATGAAAAAAAAGATAAAAAATTGTAAATTTGTTCTATATAAATATTTCTCTATTTAGTTTTTCACTTTTTTATGGGTTTTGGATATATATTTATAGTTATATTTGTGACGAAATAGGAAAAAGTAAACATTCTAGTCCATTGGATGCTTAACACATGGGCTGGCCACCCTAGGCAAAAGAGAAAAACATATGTAAGTGGTAATTTTGACCTTTTTTTATGACAATTTTCTTAAGAAACTATCATAAAAATGGGTATTCCATGACGCTTTCTATGGAAAACATCATGGAAACCACAGGTGCAAAAGAAGGTTACATGACGGTTTAAACGAAAACCGTCATATAAGCTTCCCTTAACATGACGATTTTTAGGAAAAACCATCATGGAAGGTCCACACTAGGACTTTATAATTTTTGAAAATCACATGCCCCTCTCTATTTTCAACCCATCCTGCTTCGTAACTGCCCCTCTCTCTCTCAAGGTCTATCTATTTCTGTCATCGTTGTCATCTCCTCCCATCGTTGTTGTTGTCACCTCCCATCGTCATCATCTACGCCTCTCACTATCGTGTCACCTCCTCCATTAGCAAGTGCTCCACCCTCTCTCTCTCCTTTTTCCCTCTCCCACCCTCTCTTGCCCTTGCCCCGTCCCCCTTGCCTTCCCCCTTCCCCCTGCCTCCCCTCCCCTACTTGACCCCACCCTACCCCTTCAGCCCCTTCCCCCACACCCCGCCCCATGCCCCTCACCTTCCACTCCTCCCCCACCACCCTCCCCCCCCCCCCCCACCCGAGATTTTTTTAATATGTGACTTTTTAATATTTGGTTTTTAATATGCAAATTTATAATATGTGATTTTTAGTATGTGAATTTATAATGTGTGATTTTTATATGTGAATTTTCAATATTTGATTTTATAAATGTGAATTTATAATATGTGAATTTTTAAGATGTGAACTTATAATATGTCAATTTATAAGTGTGATTTTTTAACATGTGAATTTATAATATGTGACTTTCATTGTATGAATTTATAGTATGTTAATTTATAATATGTGATTTTTAATATGTCGATTTTTACAGTAAGATTGTCATTTAATATTAGTATGTGTGTTAGTTTTTGCTTACTTAGAATAGGTAAAATGTCTCATGAAATTGATAGTGACTAGCATAAGGAGGAGAAAGAAAAAGTGCACTCCATCTTCCTCTCGATACAACAAGCAAAAACAACATAGTAAGCCATGTAGGCAAACTAAATTCGATCCCAAAGTAGATTTTTAGGGAAGAGCTACTTTGATAAAAAAAAGTTCATCGGATGAGAAATAAAGGTTTAAGAATAGAAGTGACCTTTGATTCAAAAGGCCAACCGGAAGGCACATCAGACCATGAATTGAGTAGTTGGATTGGAGTTCTTAGTTGAGAACATGTTCTTATATGGATTAAAGATTGGAGGTCTAAGGATTTGGAACAATAAAAAATGTGATTTGGAGATAGATTTACAAAGCTTTCACATTTGAGGATTGGTATAGGAAAAAGGCTTTAAAGGTTAGTGGCGAACTAGCAAAGGGTTTAGATCCAACCTTTACATTACCTTCGTACAGCCATACCTTTGTAAAAACAGTAATGGAAACTTCTTCTTTCATGACGGTTTTTCTCAAAAATCATCGTGTAAGAGATGCTCTCAAACCCTTATTTTTGCGCCTATTCTAAGGTTCCATAACAATAAAAAGCTGTCGTGAAAACTCAATTTTGTACCACGATAATTTTTTAACCGTCGTGAAATTTTTCCACGATGATTTTAACCCATTGTGAAATTCCTAGTCTACAGTAGTGATATCGATGTATGTGGACCATAAAATGCCCAAGAAAAAGCTAGGTATGAATATTTCTTCATTTTTATCAATGATTATTATAAAAATACCACTTGATGGATGGTGGAATAGTTTCCCAACTCATTGCACCTAGGATGCTACAACAAAACAGTGTTGCCAAAAGTAGAATTAAAATGCTACTGGACATGAGGAGATCAATGTTGAGCTATGCTGTAAAAATAGTACGTAGCGAAATTTTAAAAATTTTTATATCAGAGTTATTTTCAAAAAAAAAAATTTTGAAATGCTATATGCATAAATTAACCATATCTTACTAACATTGTAAATGCCAAAAAGCTTCCTCAGTCAATGAAGAGAAGTAACATTCTAGAAGGACCTCAACTAACTGGCCTTCTTTGCTATTCTCTATCCACGATCGGAGTGAGTGTGGGCTCACACATAGAGCTCTTCCACCAGACGACTGTCCTTCCAATTAATTAACAAAACCCAAAGCTAATGTTCATGATTTGTGAATAAGAGCTCTTAGGGAGTTTTTAAAATCTCACGAACAGAGTTTCACGTTTAATCTCTCAATTGAAATAATAATGAGACTCACTCCCCTTTTATAGAAGTTAGGCCTATGATTCAATCCTTTTCAGGTAAGGCCTCAAAAATTCAAATCAGAATCAAATGTAGAAAACGCGTGAAAACACGTGATCTTTTTATAGTGCGGTCGGCATACCGATCTGTCGAACTGGCATGCTGAACTTGCCTTATCTGCAGGCCGAACCTAAGGATTCACATGCCAAACTTGTGATAAAAATCCTTGCGAATCTTTTATTCTTCACTTGAGATTCTATAGGATAAAGTCTCAGTTTTAATTCAAATAACCCAATAGAGAAGTTATCTAATTAAAACAACTTTATCTAGATAATATTTAGGAAAATAATATAATTCTTGATAATTCAACGAGTTTATCTTGAATTAATTCAAAATTAATCCAACCGATAAACAAACACGAATTATCCATTCTAGATAATTCAACAAGTTTATCTTGGATTAATTTTATCGCAAAATTAATTCAACCAATAAACAGACATGAATTATCTGATTTTACCAAATTTCAGCCAATCTGATAAATTAGACATAAGTCACAAATTATTGAAAAAGTACACCGTATCGTTACAGGATGGTTGTGAGCTAGCAAAAGGGACTTGATGGACCTATATAGTTCAAGCTCCCGATAATTATAAAACCCAATATCCTAGATATACATTTCATAATTAACAACTACAACGCTACTCCATTAAAAGCTTGGAGCTACATTCTCGAACTATATAGAATTACAAAGGCTGTATAGCTAAGACTCCATAACATATCATAATTATCGTATCCCCATAAGATTATCTATAATCAACTTAAGGACAAGTTTTGTCTTACCTTCCCGATTATTTTTATCTTACGTTCCATTATCTCACCATCGAAAAGCTTACCATCTAAAGACGTTATACCATTTGGTTACACCTATGTATCCAAATAGTTGAGTACTTTAATTTTTCAATTATAAGATAGCGCATATAAGAGGATATCACTATTCCTAAAGAGGAGCTATAGATTCCATATCTATGAATAATAGGTCTACGGTATCAAGAGTCATGCCTTCAACATACCGGCATACGTACCATTATTAAAATATGGGTGTCACCCTTTGATACAACAAAAGACACAAGTCAAGACAACGGGCCCACTATTCATCTCAAGATTAAGATACAATACAATTGATTGTCTAAAGTGAATTGATTGCTGAGACAGAATTATTAATCCAAATCAATTCACTTTATGTCCCAATCCAACATATCATCACCTATGACAACATACTAATGTTTCGATTCACGGAGTCCACCTCTAATGGCCAAGTTAAACCATGTTCCAATAGGGATATAAACAACATAATAATCTTTATATGGATAAAGTACCCAACTTTATTCCCTTGATTGCAGATCTTATGATTTAGACCATCATCATAAGAATCATGTCTTCTGCATAATCTGTCCATCATATGCCCAATTCTTAAAGGTTTAGACCGATAGTCTCAACCTATTGTTTGCTTAACATACATTCAATAAATATGAACGTAAAGAGGACAAGTTTTGGCATATAAATAATGAATGAATTCTTTATTGATAAAAATGTCTTCAAAAATATATTACATTTTTACTCCTTAGGGCATATACATCTAACAAATTATTCTTCTCTGCCTGCATCCTTTCAAGGATACGCCTTAAGGATTGCAGTTTACATTCTAAACTTGGTACCATCAAAGTCTATACCTAAGAAGCCTTTAAAGTTATAGATTATCCAAAAACCTAGTTTGAGGTATATCTACAAATAAGGTGTCCTATACCAATGCTAAAGACTAAGACTGAGAATTTAGATCCACATAGTGAAGTTTGCATCCTTGTAGGATATCCTCAAGGTCTAAGATGAGGTTATTCTATAGTTTTAAAGATAAAAAGATGTTTGTATCGACAAATGGTACGTTTCTAGAGCACGACTATATAAAGACTTTAAACGAAGGAGCAAAGTGGTTCTAGAAGAATATCATGCCAATTAGGCCAAAGCACAATTTACAAGAGTTGTTGAGCAACTAACAAGAGCTGTCGAAAGGTAAACCAAAAAAGTCACAAATTCTGGTTAGACACTTTGCCATAGTAGGAGAGAAATTAGATTACCCAGCTAGTCGTTGTACAGAAACTTAGCTAGTTCTTATGAGTGACATAAAGGAAGATCCATTGACTCATAAGTTGGCAATGGAAGATTCTAATAAAGAGAAGTGGCTAAAAGCCATGAAATTTGATATAGAATCTATGTATTCTAACTCGCGTAGGAACTTGTTTATCCTCTCAAAGGAGCAAAACACACTGGTTGCAAATTGATCTACAAGAGAAAAAGAAGAGTGGACAAAAAACTAGAGGCTTTCAAATCTAGGCTAGTAACCAAGTGTTATACCCAAAAGGAAGGAGTTAGCTATAAGGAAACTCTCTCCAGCTGCTATGATTAAGTACATTCGGATACTCTTGTCCATTATTGTACATTTTTATTAATGAAATCTAATAGATGGGCATCAAGTCAACATTTTTCAATAGCTATCTTGAAGAAGGCATCTATATGATGCAACTGGAAGGTTACATAGCTAAAGGCCAAGTGCCAAAAGTCCCCAAGTTGTAAAAGTCTATTTATGGACTAGAACAAACTTCTAGGTCATAGAACATTAGGTTTGATGAAGCTATTAAGTATTATGATTTTGAACAAAACTAAAATGAATCACATGCCTTGTAACACCTCTTAGCCTAAGAATAACTACCCAAGAGGGGGTGAATTAGGTTCTTAAACTTTTTACACTTGTTGGAAATTTCTAGATTAAACACACAAATAACAATTCAAGCAAATATAAATATTCAAAAGTATAAAGGAAGCAAAAGAGAAATACAAATGCTATTTATAATAGTTCGGCAAAATGCATATGTCCACTACCGCCAAGCAAGACCTTGCCTCGACCTCTTTTGCTATCTCAACTGTCTTTTTGGCATGATCACTCTAAGTAAAATTTGGTGACTTGTCTACTTGAGGCTCACCACAATCTCTTACAATTTGCCAATTTTACAGAGATCAGCTAACCACAACAAACCTTGAATTTTACTAAGCCTTTGAAAACCTAAAGCACCCGTTTTACAAGATTTGGAAATTTTAGGCTCAACTCTCACAACTCCTAGAAATGGTTAGCATGCAATTTTGAATGAACTAAGAGATGACTAAGCACATAATGAGGATTTTCAACAAGTTTGGCTCAAGAATGATCAAGAAGGCTTGTTAAACACTTAGAGATTAATACGAGGATGCTTCTAGGAGTTCTTAGAAATCAACAAACTTTGTAATGAGGCTATTTATAGGCTAGAACTCTAAACTAGCCATTGATAGTCATTTGAGGTGCATTTACTATAGTTGGAAAACTAGCCTTTGGAGCACTTGATCATCCGCCATGCACATAGCTTGGTCAACTGAGCATGTTGTACAAGTTAGCCTATTCTAGGCTAGACCGATCGATCGGACTACACGTCCCCTGGTTGATTAGGCTTGTTCAACAAGCCTGACACCATTCTTTTAATTCAACAAAAAAAATATGTTTAAACTTCAACAAAAACATTTTCAGATTAAATTTAGTTTTGAGAAATAGATTGAAACAAGTAGAAGTAATTTTAAACCATAATTACAAAACTTTAAATATTTCTCAATTTAATTTTAAAAATAATATTAAAATTTAACATTTTGAAATCAAGTTTAAAAACAAGAAATAAAATTAAAACTTGAGCCAATTATACTTGATAAAACCACAGTATGCTCTAACAACGTATAAGCTTAAAAATGAAAGTAAAACCTATTCTTTATGCTTGTTAATGTCATTTCCTGAATATTTAAATTTTTGGTAAATTAATCTATCTTCTTTTTTATTCCTTTTCAAAATGATGAATTTCTTCCAAATATCTTGAGATGTGAAAATGACACTTCTAATATATAACACTTACATTCTTGGTTCATTGATACCTTCCAATATCCTTTTAGGGGTATGCTCTAGAAACTACTGTGTTCATACTGAACAGAGTTCCATCAAAGGCGATTCAAAAGACACCATATGAGATGTGGACTAGGAAGTCTCCTAGTTTGTCTTTTCTTAAGATTTGGGGATATGAAGCTTATGTGAAGTGTCAAATTTCAAATAAATTGGCACCTAAATCAGACAAATGCCTTTTTGTGGGATATCCTAAAGAAACTAAAGGATATTACTTCTACAATATTTCTAAGAACAAAGTGTTTGTTGCTCGAAATGGTGTCTTTTTAGAAAGAGAATTCATTTCCAAAGGAACTAGTGGGAGTAAAGTTCAACTTGAAGAAATTCAAGAACCACAAAATAGCATTGAACCACATGTGGAATCTTAACTGGATCAACAAGTAGTTGTTGATCCTACACAAGTAGCACAAGGCCTGAGGAGGTTTGGTAGGACATGTCAGAGCCCTAAGAGATAAGGATTTCTCTTAACTAATAATAATGATGTGATGATTGTGGATCAAAATGAGCCCACATCCTGCCAAGAGGCCATGAATAGCCCTGACTGTGATAAATGGCTAGAAGCCACGAAGTCAAAGATGCAATCCATGTATGATAATCAAGTATGGACTTTGATTGATCCACCTGATGGTTTTAAGACTATTGGGTGCAAATGGGTTTTCAAAAAGAAAATAGACATGGAGGGCAATGTGCATACCTTTAAGGCTAGACTAGTTGCAAAAGGTTTCAAGCAAACATATGGTATAGACTATGATGAAACTTTTTCACCAGTTGCTATGCTTAAATCCATTCGAATTCTCCTTGCCATAGCTGCATACTATGATTATGAGATTTGGTAAATGGATGTCAAAACAACGTGTCTTAATGGAAACATACTTGAGGATGTGTATATGACACAACCCGAGGGTTTTGTCAGTCCTAAGAATTCTAGAAAGGTTTGCAAGCTTCAAAGATCCATTTATGGATTGAAGCAAACATCTCAGAGTTGGAATCTTTGTTTTGATGAAGCAATCAAAGAGTTTGGTTTCATTAAAAATGAAGATGAGCTTGTGTTTACAAGAAGGTTAGTGGGAGCTTGATGACATATTACTCATTGGAAACGATATCCCTACTCTACAAAATGTTAAATCATGGTTAGGAAATTGTTTCTCAATGAAAGACTTAGGTGATGCTGTCTATATTCTAGGCATCAAGATCTATAGGGATAGATCTAAGAGGCTTATTGGCTTAAGTCAGAGTACATACATTGACAAGGAATTGAATAGGTTTAGTATGCAAGATTCCAAGAGGGGATTCTCGCCAATGTCACATGAAATTAGTCTTAGAAGGACTCAGTGTCCAATGACACAGGATGAGCGAGACCGCATGAATTAGATTCCATATGCTTCTGCCATTGGATCTATCATGTATGCAATGTTATGTACTCAACCTGATGTCTCATATGCCTTAAGCATAACCAGCAGACACCAATCAGATCTAAGTGAAGGTCATTGGACAACAGTCAAGAATATCCTTAAATATTCGAGAAAAACTAAGGATGCATTCTTACTTTATAGAGGAAAGGAAGATAAGCTTGTTGTAAGTGGTTACACAGATACTAGCTTCTAGTCCAACAAGGATGACTTTCAATCGTAGTCAGGCTATGTGTTCTGTTTGAATGGAGGTGTAGTGAGCTAGAGAAGTTCAAAGCAAGACACTATTGCTAATTCTACAACAGAAGCTGAGTATATAGTTGCCTTAGAAGTAGTTTGGATCAAAAAGTTTATTGCTAGATTGGGTGTTGTTCCTAGTGTATCAGATCCAGTAGACTTGTATCGTGATAATAATAGGGCCATTGCATAGGCTAAGGAACCTATATCACATCAGTGATCCAAACACATACTCAGACATTATCATCTCATTCAAGAAATCATTAAGAGAGGAGACGTGAAGATATGTAGAGTACCTATAAATGACAATGTTGCTGATCCACTCACTAAGCCTCTTCCGTAGCCTAGCATGAGAGTCATACTAGGTCAATGGGTATTAGATACAATATTGATTAGGCCATACTAAAATGAATTGATAAGGGTTATCAATATCAGTTTACATAAGATCGAGAAATAATATGATTGAATAGTATAAGGATGACATAAACCATGCCTTTTGTTCAATCAAGGTATCTAGTGACAAAAGGACTTTAATACTTATTGTGGATTAGGTTATGTCGGATTATTGATATTCGTTTAACTTGGGTAATCATAATGTCTTGCTAGAGGTCGCTTATGATTTGTGGGCCAAAAACATAATTTTAAGC
Source organism: Artocarpus hirsutus (assembly GCA_946598075.1). Classification (NCBI taxonomy): domain Eukaryota; kingdom Viridiplantae; phylum Streptophyta; class Magnoliopsida; order Rosales; family Moraceae; genus Artocarpus; species Artocarpus hirsutus. Next base: position 4,368 of record CAMOHE010032888.1, on the reverse strand, counting down.
CCACTACCAACGTTATGTGAACCTACAGGGTCGCACACTTAGAACAGACCAAAAATGAATTTTAGGGTTTATTGTGTCTAGGTTCAGTGAACCTGATAATATCTAGATTTGATGTCCTAGATATGTCTAGGTTCATTAAATCTAACGTTATCTAGATTCTATGAATCATATTTGAATTATAGTTTATCCTAGTTAAAATTGACTCTTTCTCGAAGTCAATATATATATATATATCTGTTTTAGGGTTTCTGGCCGAATTAGAAGAGAAAAAGCTTTTTCTCATTCTAAAAGGCAAAAAAAAAAAAAATTAAAAACCCTAAAAATTGAGAGAGTCATTTAACGCAAGGAGAGGGTGCTAGCACACTAATTTGATTTTTGAGAAGTCTATTCATGTGGATACCTACAGAGGGCATTGCTCTAAGTAACAGCATCTAAATCCAATCCTAAATGCGAAAAGCTCGAGTTAGGGTGTCACCAGAGTGAACCTGCTCTCTTGCTTCTAGAAATCTTGCCCCTTTTGTCATCCTGGTAAGATTCTATGACTTTCTTATCAATCTAATCAAATTGCATAGATCCTCCAAGGGTTTTGTTGGAATTAATTTTGATTTTTCTCTGCTTATGTGAATCACGAAATTCAACAAAACCCAACACTTTCTACAATCTGTAGTGGTATGGTATTTTGACAACCAATCCATTCCCAAATTCACCTTGCAATCTAACATATCAAGGATAATCAAATCCACAAGTAATTCTCTTCCATCAATCATTATCTTGTAGCCTTCAAGGACCTGATCTAATTAAAGAGTCTTTTTAGATGGAATACTAACACTATACTTAATAGGAAGCCTGTCTAACGGTTTACCTAATTTTTTCATATACTTACTAGATGCAAATGAATGTGTTGCTCCTGAATCTACCAAATTATGAGTAGGTATACCATAGATAAAAATCTGACCTAAGACAATTGAAGGATTGGTCTCTGCATCCTCTTGAGTAAAAACAAAAACTCAAGTTGGAACTTTCTTCTGATCTTGAACATTTACTTTGGATTCTCTTGTAAATTGTCCTATTTTTCCATAGTTATAAATGCTCTAGGTCCTTCAATGCAGGCCCAAAAATTTAAGGTGAACTATTTAAATTAAATGATTAATTTGATAAACATATTCCCAAGATCTATACATTTAAAAAAAAAAAACATTTACAAATATACAGTCATATATTAAAACTCCTTGTAAATAAAATTTTTAAATAGTTTATCAATATGAAAACAATGAGTCCGTCATTCAAATAAAATTTAAAACAACCTTTCGAATCTGTTTTACCAATTTAGAAGGCTGAACTTCTGCAAAAATCAAGAAAAATGTAAACCAAGTCTCTCTAACACCATTGTGCAGAAAATAAACATACACTGAAATAAAAACATAGTTTCTAAGATTTAAATCTCTTTTGTTTTCAATCCATCATTCCTTGCTTACATGCCCTTCCTTGCCCTCTACCTATTCCAATATCCTCTTACCTCTATCTGCAACATGATAACAACTAAGTAAGCAAAAGCTTAGAAAGTACACTTTTCTATCTCATAACATAAAACATTTTATGAACATCTATATGCAATATCATATTCATAATCATCATTAACATAATAGTGCACTTGTCATGGTATCATATAGAGCATATCTTTCATTAACATTATCCATATTAAAACTTCATTCACTTTATCTTTTAGGGCCCAAGTGTTGCACCATTATCATCATTGTAAGCACACCGCCATGAGAGGAGAGTCTTATCTAATCCTAAAATAAACATGACAAGTCCAACCATGTGGGCATCATAAACATAAATATAAGGTGTGCAATGCTTATTTAAATGATACATATATTCATATATATACTTTTAAATTTTGAAATACTTCATTATCAAAACATGCATAAACTTTCTTGTACTTCAAAACTTTCATAATAAAATATTATAAAAATCATCATAGAGAATATCATAATCATATTCATCAAAACTTTTCATAAACTTCATCATGTTACAGGTGAGAATGTACTTACTTGACTTACTTATAAACCTTACTTAGATGACGTCGTCGAGGTGTCGATGTGCTCACTTCTTGGTATGTTCATGTCATATATTCATTTACACACATAAAATTAATATTCATTTTCATGAAATCATCCAATAACATAAAACATTCATTCATATTTCCATCTTAAGAAATATAAGAATACAAATACATTTTACCAACCTATAAACATTCTTGTAAAACTGAAATACAACAACCTGCCACACCCTTGAGGATACACAATTCAATTATTCACAATTCATACACCATTAAGGCATGAGACTTTGCAGGGACATAATTAACACATATATAAATTACCCTAATTTTTCATTAATGATAAAAATTCCATTAGACAAATAAAATAAGTCACACAACACCCGACACAAAAACTGTAAGCAACCACAAAACAGTGAGCAACCCTAACAAACATTCACATGATAAATTATCTATGCCACAAAATAATCTCATAAAATTCTTGCATGTAATAGACACCTAAAACTACAACATATCCAAAAATTTGCTTCAAATAAATTTTCAACAATTTAAAACAAGCATTAGAATTTAGAGACAAAATAAACCCTAAATACCTAAACCAGTGAGCAACACACGATCATCATACTCAAATAATTAAAATAAAATTACTTTGGCCCTAAAATTTTTATGACAACCTATAAACATAATATATTGTACCACAAAAGGTCTCATTGTCAAATAAATTTGTTTGGTCATACAAATAGGTCACATAATCAAGAAGTCTAGAATTCACTAATTTAATAGCCATTTAGACTTATCTAAAATAAAATTCAAGAACTCATCATTTACTTATCAAATCACTACGAAATTTTTTAGATCATAACTTAACCTATGCATGAATATTTTTGTAAAATTTCATTCAAATCACAATTCGTTTGCCCCTCGAACATAGACTACATTTTTGTCAAACCTAACTGATTAGCAACAATCTAATCATGAGTGGTAGAGAATAAAAATTCAATATCTCAGCATTGAAAACTCCAAATGGTATGAAATTTTGAAGAATAACATATAACACATACATAAATATCATATTAAAATTTCACAACAAATGGACATTCGTAGACAAAGTTATGGGGGTCTGCTTAAAGGGAGAATATAATTTTAGAAATAATCTAGAATGAGTTTTTTACCCCAAAACAATTATTTTCAAGCTTTCCTTTAATTTGTCTAAGTGAAAACCCAATATTTCATTCAATTATTTGAAAAAAAAAAAGGGAGAAAAGGGGAAGAAAAACCTATGGAGGGTGGATAGAAAACAATTTTTAAGAGAGAGAAATATATTCGTGAAAACTAAGAATGATGTGAAAAGAAAATAATCTTCTCTATATTTGAAGTAGATTTTTTTTTAAAATAAGGTTATATGCATGTAGAATAGGGAAAGATAAGGAAAAGTCCAAGAGTTGCTCTAACTATGAAATCTTATCTTTTTAAATTGAGAAACCTTATCACAAAAATCAAATTTTCTATTTTAAAAAGTTAAACCTTCCCTAATCACTTATAAGAAAAGAGATAAAACATATGAAAAATTTTCTCAACAAATTAATTATCATTGCCAAAAATGTAATACATTTTTAGAGACATGTTTATCAATAAATAATTTATTTATTATTTATATACCAAATCTTATCCTCTTTACGTTCATATTTGTTGAATGTATGTTAAACAAATAAAAGTCTAAAACTGTCTGTCTAAACCATTAAGAATTGGACATATGATGGACAGATTATGTGAAATACATGATTCTTCAGGTGAAGTCTAAATCATAAGATCCTCAATCGAGAAAATAAAGTTGGGCGCTTTATGTTAGACATGTATGCCCTAAGGAGTAAAAATGTAATATGTTTTTGGAGACATTATCAATAAAGAATTTATTATTTACCAAATCTTGTCCTCTTTACGTTTATATTTGTTGAATGTATAATAAGCAAACAATAGTCTGAGACTGTCGGTCTAAACCTTTAAGAATTGGGCATATGATGGACAGATTATGCGGAAGACACGATTCTTAAGGTGATGTTCTAAAAACATAAGATCCATAATCAATAGAATAAAGTTGGGCACTTTATTCATGTAAAGATTGTAATGTTGTCTATATTTCTATTGGGGGATGGTTTTTCTTGACCATCGGAGGTGGACTCCGTGAATAGAAACATTGGCACATTGTCATAGGTGACGATGTGTTGGATCGCGACATAAAGTGAATTGATTGGGATTAATAATTCTGTCTTGGCAAATCGATTCACTTTAGACAATAATTTGTATTGCAT
>CAMOHE010032874.1:205-13462 GCA_946598075.1 Artocarpus hirsutus | reverse complement strand
GTCAGTCCTCCATAAATAGTTCATAATAAGAGCTAGGTTCAATTTTCGTTTACCTCTCTTATTATATCTTAATCATTGAGTACCAATAATTCTCTAATGAACAGTTAATTCATAATATTATTATGAACGAGCGCTCTACTATTCAAACTTTGAATTATCACTCAAGAGAACTATTTTTCTAACTTCCATAGGGAAGGAATGGATTCCATATCTGTATAATATTATTCCCAGCCACTTATTACATTATATTTCCAAGATGCTAAGTTATGATCTGTGCTTACCATACAAGTCAAAAAACATAATGTCATAAATAAGAGTCTAATAAATACTCAGGATTAAGACTGTCAAATATATGATCGTTATAGTGATAAATTTGAATACTCTATTTGTAACGGATGATTATTAGAGATTCATAATTTATCTGGTCCAGTCCTATATAATCTCATCATATAAAGTACCTCCAATCCAATGTCTCTACATTAATAGTCCGAATAATGACTATTTCATTCTAAATGAGATTGGACCGTACTTGTAATGTTTAATTAAAGATCCCAAACTTTAATTAATTATTACGGACTATTTAGATTATTATCTATAAATTTTATCCTTAAGCATATAACACTTATATACTAAATTTATAGTCACATAAATAATCATGGAATTTTCTTAATGTTTATAAATGTATTCGTAATACAAACCAAAATAATAATAAATGTCACTAAATTTATCATCAAAATGTACAATATCACAGCTTTTAGGGCACTAAAATCAACAATATCCGCATGTTACACTAGACTGCATACTTATGCTGCTCAAGGCCCGTTTTCCCTTGCAAATCAATCCAGTCTTTCTCGCTGAAGTTTTCACATATGGTCTCCGTGATTGAGCTTATCCATGACGGGCAGCAGGAAATAGCAGCAGCAAGTTCGTCAGAGAGGACCGTGGAGACAACTTGAGCTTGCTTTCCATTTGATGTCTTGCTAGCCTTCGAGGACTACACAGGAGGGTTGGACATGACTTGAAGTCCGAGGACAGGAATTGCCGCGTCCTCCCTGAGAAGAAACATTGCTCCTAGATTGACCAGCTTGGGATCTACTAGTCCCTGAAATGTCATGCTTGCTCTTCTTGCTCTGGTTGGTACCTTACGAAGTGGCACCCCTCCTTTTGACTCTAGCGTACTTTGAAACCATGTCTGCAATCAGACGAGAGACAAGTCAGTCACTTACATTTTGTGAGATTTTTGCAAAAACCTAACATTTATAATAAGAACAGTGCTAATACCTTCTTCTTCACTGCTGAGGTTAACTATTGGAGTGTTTTGGTCACCGACTCAAGCTTCACCTTTGGGAATCATAGCCAAAGGAAATGCTAGCTTGTTGAGGCAGGCTCTACAGATGTTTTACACCATGGCAAGAGTTGAATACGACCAGAATTTCTCTGGAACTTGAAAGGTTACCTTAATATGTCTAAGCTCGTCTTCGTGAAGTTCAGGACGTAGCGGGTCAATATCTGCAAGAAAAATAGGAAATACTCAGCACTTGACATAAACCAAATCACATTAATACAACAAAAAGCACGGTGATAGACATTGTGACGTGAAGTGTCGATGGACTAGGATAGGAGGTCCTGTCTTGTGAAGTGTCTATCGAAAGAACCCTTCAAAAGGATAAAAGATTCCTTCCAACCATGCATCAAGCTCAGACGACCCGTGATGACTTCCCCAATCTTAGGATAAGCGCGAAAAAAAAAAAAAAAAAACTAGGTTGATTAGGCATGACTTAATTGTGTACATATAGAGAAATTCCAGAACTGTAAGCTCAGCCTTAAGGTGGACCTTCTAGAGAATGTACGCCTCAAACAAAAGTCTCCAACTATTTGGATTAAGCTAAGGTAAAGCGATCCCAAATTTGTTGAAGACCTTTTTGTGAAAAGGAGGGTAAGGAAGAAATCCCCTGCAGGTAAGGGTGTTTGTATAAATGGTAATTGTCCTATCTGGTGAATCCGTCGCTCTATCCTTGGGGCCTGGCATAATATATCCAAGCTTAGAAAAAGAAAAAAGTTCTTCGAACTTCATATTGACTACTTCATGACCTGCCTTCGATCGAAACCCAACTGTGCCAGGATCCTCGATAAATTCAATGCCTGAGGTAAGTGTATGTTGTTCTTCCTCCTCGGGTCGATATTGGGGATTAAATCTCATCTTGGGTTGTAATGGGAATGCCCTCAACGAGATTGCCTCAGGGTATATCAAAGTTTGTACTTTTAGAGCTACTATTATCAACTAGGTCTGCCTCCTATGGATAATCGCCGATATCTTTCATGACGTCCTTAGGCTCTTCTGGAGTCGAGCTGCTTTCCAAAGGCTTCTCTTACAATTGGCCTTGAGTTGTGCCTCCTCAGCTATGTTCTCCTTGATGTCAAGGATTGAAGGTATCCTATAAGTGGTCACTAGGTTAGATGTGTCAGAACGAATTGTTACTGCCTTGTTGGCTTCTCGGCCACTATGTTTGCCTTTAATCATTTTTGTCTGACCAAGCGGGAAACAAAATGGAAATTTTTTAAGTCCTAATAGTCGAGAAGTCTCTAACTCAAGAATTAGAAATATAAGCCAAAAATTACGTGCATAAGCACCGTCATCGCGACCAACCTTAGACCAAAAAGTAAATAATACTTTAGTAAGAGGAGAGGCCTAAAGTAGTGCTAAAATTGAAAAACCTCTTATAAGTGAATTTACAAACCTCAACTGGAGATCAAGACTAATATTTTTAGACCCAGAAACATAGAAAAATCCAACAGGAGTGGTATGGATTGAAAGAGAAGCGATGCATCACCTTTTTAGAGAGCACTAATTTCTGGAAATTGATAAAGCTAACTTGTGACACGATTCAAATCAATGCCTTCCAAGGAGATTTACCAAGAAACTTGATGAAATATGAGTGAAAAAAAAAAGAGGCTTTTGAGGAATCTTGAAAAAAATTTGATAGAGTCTGGCTTTAGAAACTCGAAAATGGAAATGAAACAATCAACTAAAGGGATATTTAAACCATCAGGCACCTCAAATATTAGCCGTATGGTAATTAGGGAAATTGATCTAATGATGGGGACAGAGATTCCCATCCAACAGGCTAGGTTCGCACAAGAGATGGCCTCTTCAAATTAGCGGCTTAGATGCATTTCCCTGACGCACGACACAACAGTTGGCATCTATGATTTGACAGCCCGATAATCAAGGAAAATTCTCAGCTCCATGATCATCATTAACTGTCAGAACCCTAAAAGCCTTTTCTAGGAAGATATTGACCAATTGACCTTTTGCTGACCTCCGAGCACTTCGGCTATTGACCAAAGAAGTGCCTCGAGCTGGGGAGTAAATGTTGCCGGGTCACCAAGTTAGGACCAAGTCAGGCGTTGGGCCCAGAAAGGCCTGATGAGGACCTCAACCCATATAGTCTCAGTGAACTCCAGAAGCTTCGTATCATATGATACCCGAGAAAGGTAAAACAATCAATTTACTAATGAATTTGAATCAAGAGATCTTCAAGATTGTGATAGGCACTCAAGGCGACTATGATCTACCAAATCCAAGATACACAGAAAGGATAGATCCTATAAGTTATCACAATGGTGTCACTTAGCCAATAGGGGAAGAGCATATCATGCAATTAAAATTCAAATAGTCATTACAAGGTAAGGCTATGGCCGTCCCCCTGAGAACTATAAATACGGGTTAGCTCTATAAAGCAAGCTAAGTCCAATTCTTAACACAAACTCTTTATATTCATATTTTTCAATAGTGAAACCCTACCACCTAAGAAACCCCTAGTGGATGTAGCCTTCAATTAAGGTGAACCACTTTAAATTCGTATGTTCTTGCTTTTACTTATCCATTTACTTTATTTGTGAGTGATTAATCCGGTGAGGAATTTGAGAGATCTTTGTTTGGCAAGTTTTGCCTGTCAACCCTTATATTTCCACTTTCTCAACCAGATAATTCTTCCAAATTGCAGATGAATCCATTAAGCTAATGTTTTTGCTCCATATCTTGATTAGTTTTGCTTCATTGATTTTTGGAGCATTTAATATTTGGAAATATTGCTGGTTCCATTTGAGTCGAAAAAGGAGATAGATGGAAATGTCAACTTAAAACTAGAAAGATTTTCGATGAACAGAAACAGCAGACAATATTTTGAACTCAAAATTTGCATTGTTTCAACTTTGCAGTTCTGGCTTTTGAAAGGGGAAGGGTCGGCTGTTTCTATGATTCTATATATCGTACTGATTTCACATCAAAGAGTATTTTGAATTGCAGTTCTAGCACAGGGTGCTTTTGGCATCTTCAAATATGTACAAAAACAAAACAACTTGTCTAGCGGGCTCAACTTTCTTATGACTCGCCGCAATTGTTCTCACCAAGAATTGAACACTAGAAAGATAAAAAGGCACGAGAATTATTGCAGTTTACACTTAATATAAGAGTTGTGTTCCCTTTGATTGTTGGGTTTCACTATGAGAGAAGAGACTGCAAAGAGAGTTTATGCACAAATTGCAATTTAGAATTTCCTGATGGCGGAAGAATTACCTATTTCCACCCGTGTAGGGAAAAAAAAGTATACATTAAATTAAAAATGTTGGATTTATCTTTGATTTTTGGACTTATCCCTTTATTAGCCAATCTCAATTCCCCAATGATTTCAGGGATCTGATCCTTATCTCGTTAACCCTAGTTTTTTGATACTCAGCTCAACCACTGACGCGATCAGTAGGACTTCTCTAGTACCGAGCTCAATGTAGTCGAGAAAAAATGTGGCATAGATCATGTTGACACCGACTTCACCAACTCCCGCAGCCGTACAACAACTATCCGAAACCTTTTACTACGGACTATGGTCATAGCTCAATATTCCTATGACCATAAATGCACTTGCCATTGCTATGAAATTGCTTGACAGCAATCCTCCATTGTGTTAGCTCTCCTGAAGTCTTATTAGATACTTGAAGAGTCGTGACAGTGTTCTATCACTTGAACGGTATCCACAATCACGGACAGAAACTAAACTCCTGATGAAAGAGAAGCGTTCAAAGTTGAATAACTGTAAATCCCACAATTTATATATGACACTTGCACAACCGACCTCAGTCGCTGCCGATCAAGGTTGACTCAAGCATCACAAATCAAGAAGAAAACCAATTTAGAAAACCTTCATACCTCTATATGTCGGCCGATTAATTCGACACTCTCAACTATCCATCATTGTTGTAAAGAACACTTGCAATGGAATAACAAACATAAATGCGACTAAAGCATGTGAGATTAAGTTCTAAAGTTTATCATCCTGCATATAGACGGACACAAACTGACCAGCGCAAATTTTTGTCATATTCATATGGACAAAAATTCAAGCTTTACACTGCTTTCCCTTTAACATCTTGCAGATACACATGTCCAAATCGATTTAGGATTCCTCGACAGATAGATTCTCAAACAATGCAGTTCAAGCAAACTAATGTATCTCGAAGCCAGTTTCAGATATTTCTCTTGAAAGAAATTGATCAGCTACAACTTCGCACAAGAACTTAGTAGCGGTACTTGGTGGAGTAATCCTTGGGAGCAATCACAAGACCGCGTCCCTTCCTTGCCCCACGATACGCCGTCTCAACAATGTCAATGAACTCTTGCTTGTCCTTGAGAGACCAGTTGATCTTGTTGTTGTTTCCTGTGCCAAGATCAATCATGATGTGCTTGTTCCTGAAGAAGAACATGACAGTGGAAGGGTCGTACAACTCGTACATAGTGTTGAAATCAGGGACCTCTGTGATGTCGACCAGGTATATCACAGCAAAGTTTTTTATTGTCTATGCAACTGATGCCAGAACTTCATCCATCTAATCCAAAAGAAAACACACCATCATTTAGATATGGTGAAATTGAAAAATATTCACAAGAAAAAGACAGTTGTAAAGGTTAATAAGAAAAAGAACAACAGAAATATAGTTAAAAGGCAATGTTTTCAAGTCTAGCCTTAAAGAAATGAAGAGTATGTTAAGAGCAAACTTGATACACAAGCTTTAACATTTGCTAGCATTGTGAATCATTAACCATGGTCCCTAAGGCAGTGTTTAATCTACTTCCTTCGAACATTTTCAAACCTCAGATGATTATCTTCTCCACAATTTCAAAATAGGGTAAATCTTCAGAAACCTATCACGATTTCAAGCAGTTGCTTCGACTTATGGTTCATTCAACTCCTTCAGAGTAGTGAATCATAACATTCCCAGAATGCAAATATGCATGAAGGTAAGAAGGAAGTACTCTAATCAATTTGTATGCCAACACATTAGGAATAAGGCAAGTTTGGTATTGCTTATGGAGCTGTACTTTTCACATAATACGATACATGAAGTGAGTTTGGTAAACATGATCAAAACAACTTTACACAAACTCCCTTTTCACTATAAATAAAAATTCTTTCAAAAGAATAAAAATCCAAACTAAGCCAAAAGCATGAATTTTCGAGAATAATAGAAGTTCCGCTCCTCGGCATAACCACATATACACTCCTCTCTGCTCATACGAGTTAATTTAATTCGATGGAATAATCCTAAAGGCGCAAATGCGAAATATCCACAAATCCAATGAATTGAGAAATGTAGGAAACAAATTTGCCACAAACAACAAATTATACATCTACCTAGTAATGTAGACACGGCGTGTAGATAAGATTCTAGGGTACTAAAAGGGAATCGAATCAAAGAAAAGAAAATTGAAGGCGCAGAAATCAACACAATCAGCTAAAAACACACAGCAAATTCAAGATTTGCAAGAAGATCATCGTTATGTTGTTCTACAACGATTAAATTGGAAACTAAAAAGACAAAAAAAAAAAAAATTCCATGGCAAAAGAGACGGTGAAATTAGGGAAGGCGATTGACCTGCATACAAGTCTCGTCCCAGTCATGACCAAAACGAATGACGACGAGACGCTCTTCCTCGGCGAGAATGGCCTGATCTACGGCCCATCCTGAGTGCAGGTGTGGTAGCAAGTACGACATCGCTACACCTCCCTCTACGATGAACGAATGAACAAGAAAACGACGACAAAAATGTTTCTCACAAGGAGCTGAATCGACGCGCTTCAATCTCAATAATATCAGTATGACCCTTTCTTACTTTTATATGGTAATAAATCGATTTTCATTTTAAATTTCTGGATTCTTTCATGCAAGTTGGACAGGTGCGAGGGATCCGCTTAAAGTAATTGAGTCTTGAGGGGCTTTTTCCGATTTGCCACGACCTTTAACTTGGACTAAATTAAACCAACTAAAACATATTCGTAGAAAATACCACTGTCATATTGTTATACTAAATTTATAGCCTAAAGTTAGTTTTAATTAACTTTTTAGTTAGGAATAATATAGAGCTTCATATGCTATAATGTAAAGCTCTCACATGCTACAATATTACAGTTCTAATCGATAGTTCTAACCATCATACCAAACACCGATTAAAATACAAGATATAAGTCAATATCTTTCTTACTATCAAACTGGATCCCGAATAACATCACGTACCTTTAGTCAATATACCCTTCAGTCAATTTTTGCTACTCCATATACACGCTATCTTGTTGTGCTATTTTGAATGATGAGAGAGCTTGTTGGCAGGTAAGACGGAGAAGAGGATGAGGGAAAGGAAAGAGAGGAGGAGGGCATGTTCTACTTTCAAGGGTTAAGGAGTATTTTACTCTTTTACTCGTTAATGAGCATAACACAAATTGCAAAAATTTTTTGGTCCGTGGCATTATTTGATCCACAATCTAAGACTGTGGCAATTATCTTAAATATCTCATGTTTTTGTTTGAGGAAGTGGCTAGAGCCAATTTTTTTTAAACCTTTTTTAATGAGAAAAATCACTATAATAATAGTGGTCGAAACCATAAAAAATGGTTGAACAGTTTTTGCCAAACAAGCTATAAGTTCTATCAAATCAGGTAACCGTCCTACTTAATGTGGCACCTCAGAAATCCTAAATTTGAGGCCTGATCCATTTTACTTTCTTGTCTCTTGAAACATAAATAGAATGATTAGGAATATAAAGAGTGTTTGAGAACCAAGTTACAACACCAAAGTTCTAACTACTACAGTAGCGTAAAGTGTAAAGCAAAAGAATGTTAACATGTATAGCTCTCACATGTTATAGAATTTAAGTAGTAATTTCAGGTTCCAACTTGATTTCTAGACACTCTCGTAGTTGGAACTATAAATTGTGACAAAAATTACTGTATAATAAACTAACATGTGAAAATATTGTCAAAAAATTGGTTAATCGCAACATTACATTACAGTTCTAATGGTGTTCTCAAACACAAATAGTAAATAAAGTATTACGTAGCTTAAAAATTTACATACTTGTTTCTTTAAATACCATTTTGGCTCTCATATATTTTATATGATACGTCAACTTAAAGATTACTCCCAGAAAGGAACTTAAAAATTAGATGATCTCAGAAAGTTTAAACAGTGAATTAATCCATTCAAATTTTTAGAGCAATTAAATTTCATATAACTTACCAAACATCTAAATTTGTGTTTGGTATGGTGGTTAGAACCATTGATTAGACTTATAAACACTGTATTATATGAGAGCTTTATACTGTAGCAACTTTTTTCTTTTTATTGTAGTATGTGAGAGCTTTATATTATTCTTAACTGAAAAGTTAATTAGAACCAATTTTGTCAAACAGGCTATAAATGTTGCATTTGACTTTCACAAGAGCTTTAAACAAAATTAATAAATTAATGTCTATCTATAACTTCATACTACACATCACAACAATACCAAATTTGTATAATTTAGGAACAATGTTGATGCTTTGCCTTGATTCATTGGAGATCAACACCACGTGCGGCTGTGCATAATAGTCGGAAGGCCTTTCCTACTTGTCTCGGCCTCTAGAGGTGGACCTATGCAAGAAGAGAGACGCTTTGAGATCAAGGGGCACTGGTGTGATGCTAACCAAAGGCTCTCCGACGTTACCTGTTTAGCCATGTTTGGGAGCAAAGTTAAGTAGGAAATGCGCTCAATTTATAGGCCACCACTAGGACCGAGTGTTAGGTGGGTTTGACCCATGACCTGTGTATCCTATCAAAGTATGTCAAGTAACAGGTGACAAGTGTCGCAATCCTTGGAAGGTTAGTTCTACATTTGAGGGTTGATAGGAGGCCATGTGTCGACCTATGGAAGCGAGTGGATGCCTAGACACAGGCTTTGTCAATCCGACCTGAGCACTTTATTAATCCAAGGAGCCGAGGCTTTACGTGGTAGCTGATGGGGTGCATGGAGCACTTGGGGGAGAAATGAAAACCATGATGGAGCTTTAGAGAGGTCCGTAATAACTGTTTCCCAAGCACGGCAGCCAAACAGCTATACGGGTGGTCCTCGAGAATTACACCAAGCACACCCCCAACAGTAACCCCTAGTGCACCTGGTCGGTGTTTTGTCGATTGTACTATGCCTGAGGGGGTGGTCGGCTGAAGTTGATCTTCGGATTTGCCCTCAAGGCACTAGAATTTAAGGAGATGTGTCAGCATGTGACTGGTTATTTTCTTTACGAATGTAATCATCGTGACTTTTCAAATTCCACGTCTGAGTTTTAGCTATAAATAGGAGTTGATTCTCGCCTTTTTAGGGCACTTTACAATCAAATTTCTAATCTTTGGAGATTAGTTGTTGAGCAGGAAACTAGCAATCTAGAGGAGTTTTTTCCAATAAACCCGAGCAACTCATTTCCAGCAGGTAATTTTCGAACGAAAAAACATGAGTGATCTGAGTGACTCCCAAAACTAGTCGGTTAACACTTCCCGGTTAAATGATAGTACCGAGACTGACCGTTCAACGTCTGAGGACGTAGACAACATAGAGAGGGTAACCATGCTAGAAGGAGCAACTTGGTTGGTCAAGATCCTCAACTAGGGGCAAGGAATGCTCCTCAAGAGAGAGTTTCTAGACATGCTTAAGGGTAGGTGCCCTATTACGCCTTGTAGGGCACCCCTATATTGGGGCAGCCACTGCAAACGTTTCAAGACACTACTTAGGAGGGTGCCAGCTTGGTGGCTGCCGCAAACATGTCGAGCTCTTCTGGACGAGGCGCCACAATAGAGGCTTCTATAATGGGAGAAATGACCATCGATGCAGCCACCGTCGAGGAGAGGCTACAGGTCTAAGGAGGTGATGTTGAGGATGAGGAAGAAGAGTAGCTTGCCGTTGTAACCAGAGTCTGAGGTATGGTAGCTTACAGGGTACATCGACTTGGCTAGATGTTTGTGGCTACATACACATTGGGAATGACGCCAACTTGGCTTAAAGCACTTCCACAGGAGTATGAAATTCTCGTCGACATTGTCTTGGTCCTGCCTAAAGAAGGAGAGTCCCTTATGGATCTATCGAAGGGGTACATCATGCTGTACATGGAGTTCTTTTGAATAGGGCTCTATCTCCTACTTCACCTTTTCCTACGTTAGGTGCTGAACGATCTAAACGTGTGCCCTGTTAAGCTCGACCCAAACTGCTACTGCTCCCTGATCGGCATATACATCTTATGGAAGTATTACTTCGTGAATGAGATGCCGTGGGAGGCCTTCAAGTAGTCATTCAAGATGAAGAGTCTTCTTTGGCAGACCAAATGGTACTATTTCTTAGGATTCAAGAAAGACTTTATTTTCGACACCCCGACTCAGACAACTATGGAAGTTCAAATGGTTCTACTTCAAAGGAAACTAGTTGTCCTGGGTCAGTGAAGTAGTCCTTATTGATCAAGTTGTGCCTACCAGGTTTAAGGATGGGCATGTGTGGTCCAAAAGGCCAAGGGCCTCGAGTAGACTCTTCGCATCAATAGAGGATCTACACGCCAAGCCTGAGGTTGTTCAATAGTAGGCATTTTTGTTGTGGAAGACCAATCTAGCAAACTATGGCTAGTTAGGGGGTCTAGCTCGACCAACCCTTGCTGAGATGATGTTCCACTTGCTCATTCGACTGAGCAATTGACAGTTGTAAGACACAACGCCATCGATGTCCCCATGTCGAGCACCTCTTGTGTTGGGTGGCCAGCGGGGGAGCCATCATGGTCTAACTCAAAGGACTCTTTTAGTGGCTCCCTTGGTTTTGGGCTGTCCATTGCCGATGAAGACCTTGAGGACGTGATAAGAATGCTCTAGCCTTCATACTAACTCTGGATTGAAGGTTCGACCTGAGGAATTTTTTTTTACTGACCTTAATTTGACTTGCTTTCTTTTCCTTGTTTTGCAGACATGTCATCCAAGGAGCTTTGCAAGCAAGAGAGGTAGAGGTAGATGCCTCACATCTGCCACCGGAGCAAGTCTAATGCTATGGTTGGGTCTAAAAGGAAGAGGGTTGAGCAGGCCCCAGCAATTGCCCCTTTAAGCATCCCGCCTCTATCGCCAACGAGCCATGGGACCTTGATGAGCCAAGGCAATACAACTCTAACTTTGCCCTCTCCCGTAGTTGTTCCTCCGCCGACCAAGTTGTCGAGGAGGCGTCGCCCAATGCGCCCCTATATGGTCGAGTACCTTGAGGAGGCCATGCCTTATAAGGACTACTTTCTCTCTATTTAGAACCAATCCTACCAAGACTACTACAAATGGCCTACCGATAAATCATCCAAGTGATGTTTGGGATTCTAAGCTCTCTCAACTTATTTCTTTTCTTCCACTAACTACATTGCCTTGTAGGCTAGTGCGATCTTGAAGCTTGCCGACCTTAGGGCCGAGCGCCAGGCCAAGATTGAGTGGGAGAAAGTCAAGAAGGCCGTCAAGGAGAGGAAGGAGGTCGAGAAAAAGCTCAAGGAGAGTGAAGGCAAGCTAGCTTGAGTCAAGGTCGACCTAGATGGGCTCAAGGCAGAGCTTGAACGAGTTAAGGATGAAGACAAAAAGCTTAGGAGGAAGTCAAGTAGGCTAAGGTGGATCTTTTTAGGGAACAAGAAGCAACCCAAGTAGCTAGGGAGGAATACAAAAAATTCATTCAAAAGGAGCTATCGTGAAGATTGACCCAGCGGTGGAGGAGTTTAAGCTGTTTGGCTAGTTTGCTGATAGTACCTTGGGATGAAGGACTTACAAGAGCACCTGTTGGAGAAGTATCCCCAGGCCATCGCCATGAATTGGTTGATGATCGTGGACCACCCCAATATGGGGGAGGAAGAGGCAGGAAATGAGGAGACCCATGCACCGGTTGAGCAAGATGGTGACAAGCAAGCAGTCGTTGACTTAAACGCCAAAGACACCAAGTGTTAGACATATATGCCCTAAGGAGTAAAAATATAATATGTTTTTGGAGACATTTTTATCAATAAAGAATTTATTATTTATATATACCAAATCGTGTCCTCTTTAAGTTCATATTTGTTGAATATATGATAAGCAAACAATAGCCTAAGACTGTCTGTCTAAACTTTTAAGAATTGGGCATATGATGGACAGATTATGCGGAAGACATGATTCTTAAGGTGATGGTCTAAAAACATAAGATCCACAATCGATGGAATAAAGTTGGGCGCTTTATTCATGTAAAGATTGTTATGTTGTCTATATTCCTATTGGGAGATGGTTTGCCTTGACCATCGGAGGTGGACTCTGTGAATAGAAACATTGGCATGTTGTCATAGGTGACGATGTGTTGGATCGAAACATAAAGTGAATTGATTTGGATTAATAATTCTGTCTTGGCAAATCGATTCACTTTAGACAATCATTTATATTGTTTCTTAATCTTGATATGAATAGTGGGTCCGTTGTCTTGACCTGTGCTTTTTGATGTATCAAAGGGTGACACCCACATCTTAATAGTGGTATGCATACCGGTACGTTGGAGGCATAACTCTTGATGAAATAGACCTGTTATTCATAGATATGGAATCCATAGCTCCTCTTTAGGGGTAGTGATATCCTCTTATATGCGTTATCCTGTAATTAAAAAACTAGAGCGCTCAACCATTTGGATACATAGGTGTAACCAAATGGTATACTGTCTTTGGATGGTAAGTTTTCCTATGGTGAGATAATGGAACGTAAGATAAAAATAATCGGGAAGGTAAGACAGAACTTGTCCTTAAGCCAATTATGGATAATCCTATGGGGAAACAATACACTATGATATGTCATGGAGACTTAGCTATACGAGCTTCGTAATTCTATAGAGTTCGAGAGTGTAGCTCCAAGCTTTTAGTGGAGTAGCGTTGGAGTTGATAA
>CAMOHE010032862.1:0-25590 GCA_946598075.1 Artocarpus hirsutus | reverse complement strand
GTTCATTACCATTATTGTTATAAACTTATGACATAATAAATAAAAATTCCAAAATAGCGGAATCTTCCATTAGTAGTATCCATACTCATATCTATACAATGCGCAATCGCCATTTTTAGCTCAACCACAACATCTATTCTGGCCTCTTGGTTGGATTTTCTATAGCATGAAATAACTAAATAAGCTATCGCTCAATAAGTCCAAACTGAAATTCACAAAATATTTTCTTTCTAAAACTCAATATATGATACTAATTATGCTTTTTATGAGCATTAACTTATTTTCTTAACTTGACTTGAACTAAAGGCCCAAGTATACATACCAAGTGCATATAAGGGTCATCATAACACTAAGACCGCAACAAAACTTAAAACTCCCCTTGGGTTGGGAGATTGGTATGATATTTTCTTAACTTATATGGTGAATTGTTTTGCTAGTCCTTTTAATTATGGCAACATACCATTTATGATGCTTTAATAACTTTAATGTGTATAACAAATGCATTTCGTAAAATAACATAAGTAACATGTTTCAAATGCCATAGGTGAGGTTTAAAACTTACTTGGATTCTGTAATATATTCGATTAATCCGTTCCCCCCTTTGATCGGTTTCAACGTCCTGCTTAGACAAAATCTCATCATTAGCTAGCTTCCTTATTAACAACCTATTTGTCAATAACAAAACTTAAACGTTAAACCTTTGCTTCGTACACTTAGTCTCTCTAACACGTTACTTTTGGTTTACTTGAAACCCGAGCTTTATGTGACCGAACTTTTAATTTCACGTTACCATTCCAATACTAATGAGTTATCAAAAATTCTTGTTGAGGGGCATTTTCCTAAATCGGATGTTTTGGGGTCTATTTAAGCCTTTTTAAGAAAAATGACAATTTTGCCCTTGACAGGTCTTAGAAAACTTTGAACTTGTTTTAGTCAAAAACTTGCATTTTCATGCTTATTCATAATGATGCAGAAAAAAAGACATTGGTTTTCTTTTTACAAAAAATCCAGTTTAACAAAACTTTACAATTTTAATCTGAAATATGAAAATCTTGATGATTTGACCACCAGAACAAAAAATAACCATTTTATACCATTGCGCTCAATTTTTCGTAAGGATTAAAACTCTCAAAAAGCACCTAGGTCAAAATCTTTTTATTCCAAAATGTTTCCATATTAGAACTATTTTGAAATTTTGTAATTAAAACTCGTAAAATTCAAAACTCATAATCTGTACAGAATTTTGACAAACTGTTCACAATTTTTTACAGCTTTGATGAGATCTACAACTTTTGTGTCTTAGCTTTTTTTAAATTCTAACGTTTTATTGAGCTTTTTGGCAAATTTTCAAATCTATCTCTTTTAAATCCAAACTTTTTGATATGATCTAATTGAAATTTTATAAAATTTTGTTCACAAAAATCGTTTATCTTGATATTTTCTAATAAATCATATGTTTTGTCTGAAAAATAAATCATCCTTTATCTTGTTAAAACCTTAGTTTTTAAAAAAAAAACTATCAAAACATTGCTTTGTGATAAAGTTTTCCAACTTTCATTGTTTGTCACCAAACCTTAGTTTCTAACATCCATTCATATCATCATGCACATAAAACATTAAACAATCATACCATAAGGTGCCTTTTGCATGCCATGATCTAAACATGATACAAAACATGCAAAACTCATGAAAACAACATATCATACTAAGCTAGGGCTTAGGGTTTTTATCAAGAGTTTTCTCCAATCTTGTGGTCCTCCTTTGTGATGCTTAAGACTATGATACTTTTCTTAATACAATCATAACATAACCTATCAAAAGCTTACTCAAAAACTGAAGAAAAAACACTAAAAACACAAAGAGGAAATCCACCTTCAAAATTACTTAATCTTGATCTAAAACACTTGAACTTGCTTCTGAGATTGATTACAGGTTGTTTTTGAGCAAAATATTTTGAGGGAAAGAGAGAGAGGTGGTTAGTTTTGTGCATCGAAAACATGGGTCTTTGTGCTTTCATGAAGCAAAGAAATGATCGAAAAAAGAAGTATTTTCTTTTTAACTAGGTTATTAGCCATTTAATGAAATCTCCTTAGGACTAAAATGCAATTAAAAATTGCATCCCATACTTGGCTATAATCGGTTCTACATGGGGGTTGGGTGGAAAATTTTCCACCTTTGGACTGTCACTTTAATGCGTCCCACTTAGTTTTTACACAGTTTAAATTTATAGTGTGCTGTATTTTTCCTATATTGTCAGTGTAAAATTGAGAAGATTTTTATTTAGATAGTCTAGAATTACACTGACTTAGTTTTTACCCATACTGTCTAGTTTCTAACACAGTAGTTCCTGTATCTATGTTTGGACAATTTCTATATAATTTCACTATATTGTGTACTATTTCTTTTTGAGTGTCTCTTTGCACTATATTTCATCAACAGTTAAACGGTAGATACTAAAATCTTTACCAGTTTAACTAACTAGTAAATAGGTAATTTCTATACTATTTAGCCTGTGGAGTGATTTTTCTACTTTTATTAATAAATTATCATTTATAAATTTATATCACAAAAATTGTAATTAATGCGACACAAATTTCATCTTAAGAGTATTTTACAAATTTTTGAGTATTAAAACTCGTAAAATTTGCATATTTAAAATACTCCAAATTGCATAAATTACACATAATGCATGTAAAAATTTATTGTAGATAATTCACATTATATCATTTTTAACAAAAACATGAATTATTAAGAAAATTTACTATTTAAATCTGAATTAAATTCTAGATTTAAACTAATGGATTTTTAAGACATTACAATTCTTCCCTAAAAGTTAAAATAACTCTAAGTAGTGCTTCTTTATATCCTCTTCTTGTTCCTAGGTTGCTTCCTCCACCTACTGATTGCGCTACAAAACCTTAACAAGTGGTATTGTCTTGTTTTGTAGCTCCTTCTCTTCTCATGCCAAGATCTTAGCTACTTTCTCCTTATAGGACAAATCCTCTTGAACCTAAATTGGCTCGTGATGCAGCATATATGATGGATTTGACACGTACTTCTTCAATATTGATACATGAAATACGTTATGCATAGATGCTAGCTCAAGAGGTAAGGATAACTTGTAAGCAACATTGCCTACTTTCTCAAGTATTTTGATTGGTCCAATGTGTCTTGGACTTAGTTTCCTTTTCTTTCCAAACCACATTATCCCTTTCATAAGTGCCATTTGAAGAAAGACTAAGTCTCCAACATGGAATTCAAGGGGTCTTCGTCATTTATCAGTATATCTTTTCTGACGATTATGGGCAGTTTCCATTCATTGTTAGATCAACTTCACATCCTCAATGGTCTTTTGCACAAAATTGTGGATGATAACATCTTTTCTTTGGTTTCATACTAGTGAAGTGGGGATCTACACTTCCTTCTATAGTTGGCTTCATATAGAGGCCATACCTATTGAAGCATGATACCTGTTATTATATGCAAACTCTATCAATAGAAGTTTCTTATCCCATCCTCATTTGAAGACAAGCACACATGGTCTTAGCATATCTTCTAGAGTTTGAATCGTTCTTTTAGCCTGACCATCGGTCTGAAGGTGAAATGTCGTACTAAAAGTGAGCCTTGTATGTATTTCTTAGTGAACCTTTTTCCAGAATTTGGATTTAGCAACATATAGCTCAGCTAATTGTTCAATAGAATTGCTAAGCTTAACAGGAAAAAATTAGCATATTTAGCTAATCGGTCCACAGTTACCTATATCGCATCATGTCCTCCATTGATTATGGGTAATTCAACCATAAAGTCCATAGTTATTTGGTCTCATTTCTATTCTAGAATTGCAATCTTTTGTATCTCTCCCAAAAGACATTGATGCTTAGCTTTCAGCTTTTGGCACGTAAGACATCTACTGAAAAACTTGGCAAAAATTTTTTTCATTCCATGCCACTAAAAACTTTCCCTTAAGTCTTTATACATCTTTATTGCTCTAGGATGAACAAAATACTGTGTCTCGTGAGCTTCTTCTGAGATATGTCTCTTCAAGCCTTCCCCATTAGGAACACATAACTTGCCCTTATAATTGAGAATGCCATCTTCTAAAATACTAAACTCTAACTCCTTATTCTCCAAGACTTACCTTCTTGGTCTTTTGTAAAAAGGAATCCATTTCCTAATGTTCTCTCATGTTCTCAAGAATGGTTGATTAAAAGAATAAGTCAGTTAATCCTCAAGTAATCAACTTGATTCCTGACTTTTTAAAGTCCTCCTATAGAGGTCTTGACAACGATCACATTGTTGTAAGAACAAAGTTTGCTTTTTGGTAAAGAGCATTAGCTACTCTGTTAGTTTTCCTAAGCTAGTATAGGATTTCATAATCGTAATCCTTAACCAATTTGAACCATCTTTACTGTCTCATGTTGAGCTCCTTCTAAATGATGATATACTTGAGAATTTGGTGATTAGTGAAAATCTCAAATTTAGCTCCATATATCTTTAATGTACTGCTATACGCTCGAAGTCACGAGTTGGATAATTTATTTCATGGTCCTTTAGTTAACATAATGCATACGCTATCACTTTTCTATTTTGCATCAATACATCTCCTAGACCTATTTTCAATGTGCCATTGTAGATCACAAAATTTCCCAAATTTGGATCCGAAATTGTTAAAACTGGTGTACTTATAAGCCTTTTCTTCAACTTTTGAAAGCTCTTTTCATATTTCGTAGCCCATTTATGTCTCTTTCCTTTCTGAGTGAGGACTGTAAGTGGTGCTGCGAGTCTATAAAATCCTTAACAAAATATTGATAGTAGCCTACTAACTCAAAAAAGATCTTGATCTTAGTAACATTCTTTAAAGTTGGCCATTTGTTCATGGCTTCAACCTTGACAGGGTCTATAGAAACTTCTTTTTGTAATAAAAAATGAAATTTCTCCAGCCAAAATTCACAATTCAATAATTTAGCGTAAAGATGATGTTCCTTTAACAGCCAAAGTGCAATCCTCAAATGCTCTTCATGCTCTTCCAAAGTTTGTGAATAAATTAAAGTGTCATCTTTGAAGACCGTAACAAATTTGTCTAGATAGTCTTTGAAGACTTTGTTCATCAAATCCATATATGCTGCTGGAGCATTGGTCAATCTAAATGGCACTATGCAAAACTCATAATGCTCATAACATACGTGGAACGCTGTCTTTGGAATATCTCCTTCCTTAACTAGGGGTTGGTGATAACCAGAGCAAAAATTGATCTTTGAAAATACTACAGCTCCCCTCATTTGATCGAAAAAATTGTCGATCTTAGGAAGAGAACACTTGTTCTTGATTGTGATTTTATTTAACTCCCGATAACCTATACATATTCGTAAGATTATGCCTTTCTTCTTAAAGAACAACACAATTGCTCCCTATAGGGAATAACTCAATTGGATGAATCCTTTGTTTAGCAATTCTTGTAGTTGAGCCCAAAGCTCTTTAAGTTCTATTGGAACCATGCGATAGGTTTCTTTGAAATTAGTGTTGTACCAGGCATGCAATAATCCAATTAATTCTTCCAAAAACACATTAATAAACTCCTTTACTATAAAAACATCTTCCAGCCTAGCTTAGCTTCTTGGTCTTTGTTCACTATATTAACTAAATAGCCCATGCATCCATTTTCTAGCAACTTCTTGGCCTTCAGAGTAGATATCAACACTTTTAGAGTCCTAAGGGTTTTCCTATGCAAACAAACTTCTCGCTTCCAATTGATTGAAGTATGTATCTATGGTGTCGGCAGTAAAGTTTGGCATCGTATGCCTTAGGAAATCCATTCCCAAAATTATGTCATAATCTTAAATATCGATTATTTTTAAATCGATAAACAATTCTCTACCGCATATGATCATTGGTACATGACATAACTAATAATCAGAGCTTAATACCTCACTAGAAGGAAGTGTGGTCCTAAAAGTCTATTCTATTCTATCCCCTTCAAAACCCATTCATTTGGCGAATTTAAGTGATACAAATAAGTGTGTTGCTCTAGAATCAAATAAAACATATGCATCAATGTTGGCTACAAAAAGCTGATCTATGACCACTGTAGAGGTTCCTACTTACCGTCATTCTTGGTGTATGTATAGATGTGCCCACTGAGTTTTAGGGCTTCAAGTCAGCCTTAACTGAATTAGGACCTTTAATCTGAGCCTAAACTGCATGGAGATGTGTCTCTTGTGGTCTCTGTTGGTTTTGATAGAGCTAATTCTAATTGTTAGAGAATCACTTCTTGGCATAATATCCTTCTTTGTAATATATAAAGCATTTGTTGGTGCCCGCCTTACATTCCCCTCATGTGCCTTTTACCAAATTGGCTGCATATGGGTTTATTGTTCACTCAATCATTCATCTTCTTTTCTAGTTAACCCTGATGTTTTCTTTGGTTTCTTAGACTCTATTTCCTCTTGCTATTGTTGTTATTGTTGCGATTATGACCAAACTGATTATTTTGGTTCTGTCATATGTTACTACCTTGTCCCTTTGACTAAGAGACCTGATTTTGTTCTGTCAAACTCAATTGGGAGATTAGTTTTGCATTTGTTTTTGGAGGCTATCTAGAATTAGGTCTTTTTAGATATGGTTTAGGTTTTGGTTTTGTTTGATATGCTACAAGGCTTTGGTGGTGCTAAAAATATCTCATGGAAACTATTTGTAGTTTGGGTGTTATGGCCCTAATATTGGGGCTAGTTCTAGGAAGTAAAAAGATTGAGAATTTGGTTTTTTTATGATGAACTTGTGATTTAAAAGTTATGATTTGTATATTAAATTCTTTTTTAGGGAATTGACAACTTCGTAATTTTTTGGAAAGCCTAAAATTTAGGGAAAAGTTCTGCCAATTTTTTTGAAAAATAGTTAGAAAATAAGAAAATTCTCAATGGCTCTAAATTTAGGACTTTTGGTGCACATTTTAGTGTGATTCTAAATTGTAATGTGATATAATTCTTGAGTTACCTTATAGACTAAGAAGTTAATAAGAATATGGTTAGTGGAAATAAGCCATAAAATAAGATGTGTTGTAAGAGATTGAGCTCTTAATTTTGTTGGTGCTAATTATGGATCGATTAGTCATAACACGATTAAAGTTCTCAATAATGCAAAGATAAGGAGCACCGGATCCCCTGAGAGGAAGCTAAGAATCCTATACATCTTGCAAAAAAGGAAAATATGTAGAATTTTACTTGTGTCACCATAAAAGTCATGCATATGGTATATGTATCTATGAAATGACACATGAATATATGATTTAGATGCTATTATTGTGACATAAGCATGGATGCAGGGCATGATGAAAAATATGGGTGAAAGGCTTTATTATGGAGTAAATAAGTAAGTGAATGGCCTTAAATAATATTTTGGTTAACTGTGACAAGTTTAATGATAAGACATGATGAAAGTTTCTCAATGGAGTTGTCCGGACTTATTTCGTTTGAAAGAGACTGTCTCAATGTAGACTTGCAGTGTGGGATGCTTCCTTGATGATCACAAGGAAGAAGAGTAGATTATTAATGTGTTACTGTCCCATACGACGACATTTTATATATATATATTTTCTTTGTTGCCACAAGGTCCGATGAGGTATCAAGAATACCACCCCGTTTGAGAAACCTTAATTGAGCATATAAAGTACGATCAAGGGTGAGAAGTGAATTGATTGTAATTTAATGAAGATTTCAAGTCATGAGCTCACGCATATTTTCATTATTGCATTGTTTTGTATTATTCTAGTTACTGGGCTTTAGCTCACTCATTTATGGTGATGCAGATAAGGGCACTTTTTAGCACTAGCTGAGGACTAGATGGTTGGCTGACATACCCTTGATGCTCGTGGTCTTGTGTATATGGACTAGCTGATCTGCAATTTTGGGGCCTTGATATTTGTATAGTTTTGAAGCCTGTAGTGGCCATGTTTAGTACTTGGCTGTGTCAATTTTGATATATATGTTATATTATATATATTTAGCCAACCTGATGAGTTTTGTGAGACATGTTATAACTTCATCCTTGAGTTACTTTCTAAAAGTTCAATTTGCCCTTGTTTTTATTATTAAGTCAAATAACTTATTAAGAATGATATAAAGTAAAGATAGAAAGTAGCACTACTTTGTATGACTAGATGGATATTTTAGAGTTGTATTAGGTGGATGTTACACCAATGCTGTGAACAAACTTAACAATGCCAATAAAAGCAACTAGAACCAGAGAACGTCTCTAAGTCTAGTAATGATCTAGGATTAAATTTTAGCGGGGCACACACAAGGATAAAATTTATAACTTAAGAGAATAAAAAAGTTAGACAAAATTCCTTCATGAATTAAACGAACAACATTATAAAACTCCTTTATGAATTAAAAAGCAAAATTATTATGTACATTTGAATGTACTATAACAAATATGGAAAACAGTAAAGGAATAAAAACGAAAATTAGTTTTAAAGAAATAAAAGTTCATCAGCGGACACAAACTTATAAACCTAATATGCTAACTGTTGGTTGTTGAAATAAATATTATTGAGGAACGATGTTAGTATAGTGGTATTGGATTGCTTAAATTTAAGATGGGAATAAAAGAAGTAACAACAATAACAATAATAAAAGAAATAGAGAGAAAGATAAACACATTAATGATACTAACCCAAAGGGGTAAAAGGATTCAGGGGCTGGGGTCAAGGCAGAAAAAAAAAATTAGTCAGGTAATAGAGCGTATATTAATAGCATCAAGAAAATTAAAAAAAGAAAATATAAAACTTTAAGAGATGCGAAACATAATTTCAAGGATGAAGTATAACATTAGGAAGGCCGAAATACAATTGTTACAAAATTTTATATACAAGATTGAAAGAAGAAGTTCAGGGGGCGGTTATCCAAACTCATTCGTCCGTGGCGCTGCCGATCGAGGGAATGGTTAAAAGAGAAATAAAATAAATAAGGCACTAAACAATTTCACATATAAAATTCCAAAGTCCAATGTAAAAAACGATGTTGACACGTTCTTTCACAAAAAAAGTTGCTGACATATACACAAATTGGACGTAAAAAGAAGCATTTAAAAAGTAGAAAAGTCAGTGATCATGGGCAATTACTTGAAACGATTATATGATCTACGTACATGTGCCACCACACGAGTATGTATTTATTTGATTATTTGGTGGGGGTGGAAGGAATCAAAAAAATACTTCTTAACTAAGGCTTCTTGATTAAACTTAACTAATTTTATTTAAATTCTCCAAACTTTGAAAACTAACAAAGACGCTCTTTTGTGTGTTTCAACATTTTTTTTTTCTTTGTGAGCAGAGATACATGGATTCAGAGAAAAAGGGCTATTATGGCGCAGTATATGCCGTTAAATAACCAAGGAGAAATCCTGACTCACGTTTCCCACGGAAATATCTGAAACCAAGTTTGCAGTCTCGATTTAAGACCATAGCACAGTAATGTTGAGCTTTTGTCCCACCCATGGTTATTGTAATCCTTACAGGAGAGTTTGATACAACTATGGTGTGGTGGCTGGCTAGCACAACTTTCTTTCATTCGCTTATTTTTTGGGATTTTTTGTACTTCTTTACATAAGTCAATTTATATCCTAGCTCATATTGGACATAAATTTGAGCATCCACGACTGCCAAAGCTTTACACAACGAAAATACTAGAGAAGACAATGATTTTGGTCTTAGACTTTGGGTGTTTGTCACATGAGAGACTAAAGACTTTTCATTGATTTGTCCCTACGATGATGCTATAGTTTTCTTCAAAATAATTATTCAATCTAGTATATGGCATAAGTTCTAGGAATAATTTTTGTATGCTTTTCCCACAACAATTGTGTCGTAAAAGACCAAATGAATAAGTAAGAACATAAGTCAATTTAACTTTCCTAATAGGAATATCAAGCCAGACAATAGGATCACAAGTAGAGGTATATAAGAGGCTGGCAAGTTAGAAAGTCCCTTTCCATCGGCCTTTTTTGATATAATAATTCATTTGGTGTTGTACTTGTCATGTCCATGTTAATAAAGCATGACTTAACTTTGGATTTAGATGCTTTTCCATGTAACATGCTACTTGGGCAGATAGAAAAGATCTCTATTACTTTCAAATAATATAAGTGTAAATTGGCCTACAACACGATTTTCTATTAAATGGGCTTTTG
This sequence comes from Artocarpus hirsutus, assembly GCA_946598075.1. Taxonomy (NCBI): domain Eukaryota; kingdom Viridiplantae; phylum Streptophyta; class Magnoliopsida; order Rosales; family Moraceae; genus Artocarpus; species Artocarpus hirsutus. The sequence continues at coordinate 15,405 of CAMOHE010032862.1, read as the reverse complement.
AAGAAAGAAGCAACAAAAAAATATTTGTTAGAGTGATAGTCATGGTCAGATGTGTAGCACTATAAATAGATGGAAATATTCTTAGATGCATGGAAGAGCATTCTTGACATTTTAAAAATATTTAACATCAAATTATGGCCTTTTATCATAGTCAACAATCAGAGGTGTCTTTGCACTTTTTCCTTCTCAAAGAGAGACAGAGATAGAAATAGTGTATTAATAGGGGGGTTTGGGTCAAGAAGATATCTCTCGCTCTCTGCAGTTTAGCAAAGTGTAGGAGGTGTCGGTGTAAAACCTCGTTTTTGGTCTGTTAGTCATAGTTCTTTGAAAGTTTTGGTCATTGACACTAAAGATTGGCGAGATTCTTTAAAATTCAAAATACATAAGCATATATTCATCATGTGATAACTTGATCTATATATATATATATATATATATATATATATGTATATTTATATATATAATAAAAACAGTTACATTAAATATAAAATATTCTCTTCACGACTTCTAAAAACCCTTGAAACTACAGAATTTTGCAATTTAGGTAGTTATTTTTGTAAACTTTTAAGTTATTTCAAGTTATTGTGATCTAAGGTGTGATTAATCCTCTTAAATACTAGTAACACCACTCGTAATCTCAAGTTTTGTGTCAACTCATGAATTGTTATTCTTTTACTGGTAGATATTTAAGAGATTATCACATCAACTAATAAAAAGATATTACGGTGACTAATGAAATAGTGACAACTCAAAAACTAGTAAAAAAAAGATTAAAGTTGGTATTGTTAGTATTACTCCTTCATAAATCATTATTAAAAAAATAAATGTTAGGGAGTAATCTACAAAATAATAAAAACACAAACTAGATTACCACAATGCTCACTAACAATTATAACCCCGAAATTCTCTTTTCAACGAAAGAAAAAAAAAATCCCACACACGCACAAATCTCTCTTAACACTTCATCCGAATGAAACAAAATTCTGTCAAAAGAAAACGCTATTTTTGCACTCGGGCTTCCTAAATTTTTAACTTTTGGTACTTAGCTTCCTCTTTTCAAAATTCGAACAATTAGAATGCCAAACTCCCATAAAAAGAAAAAATTCAAAAGACTTACCTAATCTCATTAATTGGAATCAACAAAATTTGTTCTCGTCCTTATGATATCGTTAATGATTTTCTTAATATATATTTTATTATTTTTGAATTTTTTTGATTATTTATATCTACTTTGAATATGAAATAAAAGTAGACAATAACATAGAAGCACAGACTTTATGGAATAAGTATGAGAAGACTTTGTAATAGTACGATGGAGATATAAAAACAAAGAATTTTTGAAAGATCCAAAATCCTCAGTGTATAAGATTCAAAAAAATTTTAGCCCTATATATTTAGACAAATTAAAAAAATAATTTTATTAATTCATTTTCCTTACACGTAAAATTGTAAGAGTCTCTCCTCTCTTTTCACTCTTTTTCATTGCCAGTGTCATTTACCTCATTCTCCTTTCATTTTTTTTCTCCTCCCCATTAAAGATAACCATATTGGCTGACTACTTTGACAGATTGTTTGCCTTCATAATTAAGTTATCATCATAATTTGCAAAAGAGAAATGGTATTTTTTTTTAACAACCAGGCTCTCCAAACTTTTTTTATTCTTAGCGTTTGATATGTGTATCTATCCAACTGACCAAACCAACCAATTCAATCTATATTTGGCTGATAAACGATCTTATTTGGATTAGATTAGATTTCAATCCTTAAAAACTTATATGGATTGGATTGAATGTTCATTTTAACTTCAAAACATCCGATCTAATTTAATCCAATCTAACCTCCATTTATACTACCTAAAAATAATTACAAATATATATATATATTTATATTATTGGTCTAAACTTAAAAATCTATTAGCTTTCCATATACCTTAGTACACCAATTGAATGTCTTTATTTTCTGTAAAGTGTTGGATTTTTAATCAACTTTGAAGTTTATAATTTGGAATTATATGCATATTTGGACTTGTGGATGCTAATTTTTGATCTTGTTATTCAATTTTAATTAAACTTTTCTGAAAAGATAATATGCATAGGTCAAATATGGAAAAAAATAGAAAAAAGAAAATGGATAAAAGCCTTAACTTGAAAACCGAATAAAACAATTCAATTCAAATTGACCTCAATTGTATTGGATTGAATTAAATGAAAAGCTATCATCAGAGTGGATTGGATAAAATTTCTAAAAACTAACTTTTTATTGGGTTGGATATCTATTTTCTAAAATTGGATGAACTGGGTTGAATGAGTGACCTTATTTCCTAAAATTGGTTGGATTGGATTAAATGAGCACCTCTAATCCGTCAGTAACTAAAATGAAAACCGAAGTACTAGAAATTAGTTAGTCAAAATCACTAATTTAAAGCACAACAGGCATCAAATTTTCCTCTATAAAATGAGGATACCAAATTTTCCTTCTTCCGCATCACATTCTACGTACGAAATCCTAGCTAGTAGCCACCAAATTCTTTAATACTCCATAAAACTTTTTCCCATTTGCAGTGTAGTCTTTTAATTTGTAGACAAATACTATTTTAGCTGCAATGGCAAGCTCTTCAGTTGTGAAGTTGGTTGTTTGCTTGGCCATTATGGCAATGGTCTTGGATGCCCCTGTGGCCGAGGCCTTGACTTGTGGACAAGTCTCAAGCAGTCTAGTGTCGTGCATTACATACATCAAGGTCGGCGGGGCTGTCCCGGCTGCGTGCTGCAATGGGGTTCGGTCCCTGAACAGCGCAGCCAAGACCACGGCTGATCGCCGGGCTGCCTGCAGGTGCCTCAAGTCATCTACCAGAATGATCAAAGGAATCAACTGGAAACTTGCTGCTGGACTTCCCGGCAAGTGCGGCGTCCACATTCCTTACAAGATTAGCCCCTCCACCAACTGCGCCAGGTATAATTCATGTGACATATGCACCACATGAAGTTAAAAAAAAAAAAACACTTGTTTTTAAATAATTCATATGTCAATAATTGAATTACTTCTTAATTTGGTTTTGTGGTGCAGGGTGAGATGAACTTAACGAGAAGGATCGTGACTGTCGACTATAGATAGATAATATTATAAGGATTGTGATATATATAATAGAGCACATGACAATAAAGTGTGCAGTTGTTTATGCATGCATCCGTACGTGTGTATGTGGCTCCTCCATATGTACGGAGTTGGTTTATATTACAGCTCTAACTTCTTGTATTCCCTCCGAGTAATGAAGTTATTAGCTGAGCTTTTATGATAGTTTGACTACTCTTGCAGCTTTGCCATGTGATCTGGCTGGTTATTATTGCTTAGACGTTCAGTACATTTGAAAGAGCTTCCTATATAACTGCCAGACTAATTTGTACAAAAAATGCTCGAGGTACTAATAATGCTAAGCACTACAATCAATAAAACTTGATTGCTAATTGTGGAACCCGCTTTCAATAGCGGCTTAAATTTAAGCCGCGGCTTAAGGTGCCATTTCTTGAAAAGTCTCAAAATTTCTATAAAATTAGGCTATATTTAAGCTAATATTTAAATTTAAAAGAAAATTAGATAATAATCAATTGTTTTATTTTTTATTTTTATCTTTCCTACGCTACTACGTTGAGGCCTTTTAATTTTCTAGGCCTAACTTCTTTTGAGATGTTTTAGGCATCGTGTTGGTCTTTCAAAACTTTAAAAAAAATGTGAAAACAAAAAATGTCAACGTGGTTCCTTTCAAAAAAAAATATGAAACCTTATTAAAAAAAACACGGAAATATTTTCTTCATAATTTTCATTCTATCTCTCCAGCTTTCTTCACGTATTTTTATATTTTCTAGTTTTTATTCTTCTTCTTCACATAGTATCTCTTCAATTTTTCAAAACAAAATTCTCCTCTCTAAAATCTGCATAAGACTACAACTGCTACTATCTTCTCAAGAAGCTCTCCCGGTTATATCTTTCTTATTGACTTCTTGTCGACTTACTATTTGCTAATTGAAGGTTTTTTTAATTTTATATTAGTGGTTCCTGAACTTTAAAAATCTTTACTGTAACCCATCAACTTTTAAAGTCCTCACTTTGCTCCTTTTATCTATTTTTCTATTAAAAGAAACGGAATTTTAAGTCATGTGACTTGCACATTGGACACTTTAAGGATATAAATGAGATTTTGACTCTCCAATTTCTTCTTCACGTTCAGGGCAACAATCGTTCTACTACACCCAAAACAAATCAAAAAGTATATCAGAAAATGAAATTCGAAGCCATTATGGTGCACAGGTTTATGGCACAAAATAAGCTTCCTCGCCGTAAAAGATTAGAAGCCAACAGTTCAAACAACATAAACACAAAAATCATAATAAACTCATGCGTTGACAGACTAAGAAAAAAAAAAAGGACAATTCATTCGTAACTCCAAAATATATATACATACATATATTTTTAAATATATAAATTACTTGATATCTCGGGCATCCATAAAACCTTCTATCTGGATTTGTATCGGTCCAAGAGGTGCTCACTTGTCTATACAATCCACACACACAAAAATTGGAGCTGGCTTCAATCTTTTCTCCACTGATTTCGTTGAGTAAAATCTACTACCAAAGGAATCCGACCCACTGCAGCTGTTCTTCCTCAAATCCATGCTATTGCGTTGTGAGAGGCGCCCAACCTGGTGATGAAGACGCCCAAATCGATTTTGGAAGAAATGTGGCGCAAACAAATGACACTAGAGAGGGAAAAAAAAAAACAGAGAGAGAGGAAAGAACCCAAATCATGATATTCCACAAGCTATGGTTTATTCCCCAAGCCTTAAACATGAAAGAAGAAATAGGAGAGACAAAATATTGTTTTCACCCTTAAAATGTCTCATATACAAGTCACATGACTTAAAATTTTGTTTCTTAAAAGGGGTAAAGTAAGGATTTTTTAAAATTAAGGAGAGAAAGTGACGATTTTTAAAATTCAGGAGAACAAAGTAGGAGAGACTCTAAAATTAAAATACTATTGATATTAATAACTCTTTTTTTCTTATGATGTCATGTTAAATTATAATACGTAAGTTAAGAATAAACATTTCAAATAAAAAAATATAGTAATGACAAACTAAAAATAAATATATTTTTGATAGATGTTTATTTTATATGTTTTGTTATAAGTTTAGATTTTATGGTTTGACAAAAGCTCAACTTAGTTGCCCATAAATTGCCCAAGTTTTAAAATATCTTTATAGTTGGTGGAAAAGCTTTTAATATTAAATTTTGAATAACAATATCTCTTTACACTATTATTTTTTTTCTTTAGATATAGTAGGTTGTATTGTTGTTTTGAATAATAAAAGAAATATTTACTCAGGTAGACTATTCCATGACAAATTGTTCATTTGAAAAGGCTCCTTTTAAAAGCTTCACTTAAGCCCTCAAAATTTATAGAGCTGTCCGCTTTTTATTAATATGTGATATTCAACATTATTGATCCCTTCTAAAACTTGTCCTCGCACGTTAAGAAGTATTTAATTTATTACACCTTTCTTTCGCTAGTTTGATCAATTCGTCTTTTTATATATGATAACAAACTATATATTGAAAAAGTGAATAGTCTCAAATAAAATAAATATGGAGATTTATTCGGAAAGAAACTATATATCGAAATTTGGAAAGAAAGTACTTTATTATAACTCTAACTAAGGCTTCAGAGTCGGATTTAACTCCCTTATTCTTTTTTTTTTTTTCCTTTTTATGTCTATCTAATCATGTCATGTTAATAAAACCTCATATCATTTAAAATGTTATTGTTTATTAATTAAAATACTTTGTTGTCTTTTTATTGAATTTGAGGTGGAATTGTATTTTTAGAAAGACACAAAACAAGAATATATAAGTTAGATCCTTTCTTGCTTGATCAGTACGGATTCTTTGGCTTAAATTTAAGTGAATATAAAGAATTACAAGTATAAAAATTTTGTAAACGGACAATTTCATATTATCGGAATGGTTATATAGTTTTGTTACTTTACTAATTGTTCACAAGAAATCCAATCTGAGAGACATCTTTTAACCATGTTTTTTTTATCAACTTCTACAAAAATGTTGGCTTTACAGAAAGCGTTTAAAACGTGTTCGTGTGAACAAGGTTTAAACTTTGATTATAACAACAACACACTACGTTCCACCATCTTAGAGCCCCCGCTTGGGTTATAGGCCCACATTTCCATGCGCGGCGAGCCGCCGGTCTATTTCCTCACAATTTAAACAACACAATCTTCTTGTAATTTATCGATGTGGGACGTTTTCCGTTTACCTGCCCAGCTTGGAAGGTCGTTTACCTACAAAGCTTGGAAGGTCGTTTTGGCAACCAAATTGTTTTATTGCTAATTAATTGGGTAATTTAAATGAATTAGGAGCCTTATATTATAGATGTCCAATGAAGAAAAAATCTTGAACAAAAAGCCCTTTCTAAATATATATATATATATATATATGTATGTATGTATGTATATCTCTTGAACAAAAAGATGTTTGTCAACGAAGAGCAAGCTAAGAATTCCTTGTCTCACTGCTGCATATATACCATTTAATTTTTTTTAAAAGCCAATAAAAAAATTAATAAAAACACAATATCTAATTAATACTAACCTACTATAAATATTTTAAATATTTTTATTTTTAAGTTTAAATGTGTTATAAATGGACGGGTCGTGTTGTGCCGTGTTAACACGTTTACGGCCCGTTTAATTAAACATGTTTAGCGTGTTAGCACGAATCCAGCCCGTTTGTTTTCATGTTATTCGTGCTAACCCATTTATGGCACAATTAATAAACGTGCAATCCAAACCCGTTTATCTCGTGTTGTTTTCGTATCATGTCATCGTGCGTGTTTGAAATTGTCGGCCCTACAAAAAACGTATCAATAAATGCACTACAATAAAGACTAGTGATGAAGTTTAATATTTGTAGTTAAAAGGACCGTACACTATAATAAAGACTCTAGCGATGATGTTAATTGTCGTAGTTAAAAATGACCATAGTTATGAATCTAAACAGACTCGTTTATAGCAAGTGATTCACCTTCAGCAACGGCATAAAAGTATTCCACAATACCCAAAAATCGATGCATGAAATAATTTATGGGTTTGATCCGGTAAATATTTTAGTGAAAATAACCCTTAAGGAGTTATTATAGCACTTTTGTTCATTTAAATTGATTATATATGTGATATTTTAATGTCATTTGTATTGAATTTTGTTTATTTTTAGTATACTTTATTGTTATTTTAGTAAATTTAGTTTTATTTGTTTGTAATTTAATTTCATAAAATTTTATTTTATTTTAGTTTCCCCTCCTAATTATCTATTAATCCTCATTTATGTAGTTAATTTGAAGATTTGAACCAAAATGGGGTTAAAAGATAAAGCAGATTCAAATTGAAAAGCAAAACGCAAACTATAAGTTCCAAATATGAAGGGTCCATTTGGTAGACGGATTCGAATTGTATTAATTTAGATTCTTTTTATTTGAGTTGTATTTTTGAATTAGGTGGTTTGAATTGCAATCCGAATTGACATTTGGATGTATATTTTAAAATGTTAATCTGAATATAAAATAAATTTGAAATTTTTGTTTGGATAGATAGTGGAAAAAGTTTTTAATTTATTAACAAATCTAATAAAATCTTAATTTTCATGATATTAAAAAAATTGCAATATAGATCTTGATTTATTCCTCTCTTCGTTATGAACACAATGAAAAAAGAATTGTCTTAATCAGATATCAAATAAAGAAGTTATGATTTTTTTTTTCACAAATATAATAAAGAATTTTTAAGATTTACTGTAACAACTTTATTTGAGTTTTGGGGGGAGACAAACCCTCAAAATGGGAGATTGGAAGGATTCAGGTGATTTGACTGATTTGGATTCTGAAGGATACTAAACATTTATCTAAGTTATTAGGATTTTGAGAGTCCAAAGATTTTTCTAAATCTACCAATGAAATGGGCCCTAAGATTTTAAAAATCTAGACAGCAAAGTCCCAAACTCTCATATATTGACACTTGGATAACCAATTTATAAATTTAGACAATTGAGTTCCCAAACTCTTATTTTTTTGGCACTTAGTCTTTGTTTTAAAATTTAACAATCCATGCCCCAAACTCCAATAATGAAAAGACAAAAATATTCCCTTACAATTTCGATATAAGAGAAAGAAAAAAAATTAAATCATCTTCTCAAATTTTTCAAAAACTTAAGATGATAAAAAAAAATAAAAAGATCTCTACTCAAAATTTATTTAAAATCCTATATATAGAAGACCTAAATCTCTTCCAAGATCTACTTTATATTGATGCATCGTACAAATAATTGTGAATTTGAAATATAACATATTAACTTTTTTCAAAAGGAACATAACCTATTAGCAATGACACTTTTATCAACGACATTTGTCATCTTTAAAATATGAGTCATCACTAAAGATTTTGTAGCGTATATTGCAAAAAGTGTTCGTTTTTTAGGGTGGGTCCTACTTTTAGCAATGAGTTGTCATGGATGAAAGTCGTGAAAATTGTCACCCGAAAAGGGCTTGTTAGTCGCTCTAGAAAATAGACTTTTAGCAATTACAAAGTACTTCTTACTCATTTCTATTCACGCCTTGTGATAGAACCACTCACGCCAGTGGTTCTACAAGAAGGAAAACGAACATATTATATTGCATTCTAGTATGCATATTTTCCTTTAATAATCTAAATATAATATGAAAATAAGAAATTTTTTCGTGCAAATGGTTGTAGGTGTATGATCTTCACGAAATTTACTCGCCAAAGGCCACTGATGAGTTGATCACTTTGGCATCAGGATCAAATATTTTAGTACGATCATACCCGAGCTGTGTAGTAAATAGAGTTAAATTTCTTGCATTTGAATGTGATGTAAGACGTATGACACAAAATTGCAGTGTCACAACCTGTCTTTTTAGGCTGTGATAAAACTCTTTCTTACTTACTTTAAGGCAAAAATTTAGGAAATTTTTTTTTTATGAAACTGAAATAAATAATTTACTTACATTAATTTTGGTGACTTCCAAAATAATTTCACACACTTATATTTACATAATTATTCTTACTTTTTCAACATTTTTCTTTTTAAATATTTCATTTCAAAACATCTTAAAATATACAGCGGAAACATTCAGTTGTGGACTCCATACCCGATCTGCACACATCATCTGTCCGCCAGCTCATCATGGAGTTTTATTCTGACTTTCTTGTCAAAATACCTACAGTATGAAATACTTAATGAGCTAACGTCTAGTAAGTCTCATAAATCCCACATGGACATTCAAATAAATGCATGATTCAATTATGCTTTCTTATAAACTTTTTTTATCATCATCATTTCTTATCTTTAGCTAGGGCCCAAGTGTTTGTACCATTGTGCATTTCCATGTAGGTCTACGTAACACCGTGACCATACTTTATCCTTTAAACTCCCCTTGATCTAGGAGTCAGTACGACACTTTTCTTAATTTTTGGTGACATATTTACTAGTCCATTTATTATGGTTGACATACCATGCATGATATGATAATCACATATCATCCATGAAACATTAATTCGTTTGCATAGCATAGTACACACAAGTACTTACTTTATGTACACACAGGTATTCATCATGGTACACACAGGTACGTAACATTCTATACACACATGTATTCATCATTGTACATACAGGTACGTAATATATTATACATACCAATACATAACATGTTATACACTCAGGTATTTTAATCATATACTCACAGGTATCCATACTGTACCCCTAGGTATTCATTTCATAGCAAACACACAAGTTTACACCTTAATACATACTCAGGTATACATGTACATACATTCTATACCTATATTTTCATACTATAGGTGGGAGGGGTACTTACTTGTTTTTGAATACCGTGAAATCAACTTCGGTCTCCTTTCTTATAGGCTCCTAGAATCCTGTTGGCCAATTACAAAACTATTAGCCAATTCCATTACGTTTCGTTATAAAACGTTCGTTACTTAATTAGTCGAGTTGCACAATTGTATACAACTCTGAAACCACTTGTTCCCTTATTCTTATCTTATCCTATATCATTATCATTATTGAAGAGCGGAATTACTTCTTTTTCCCCTTTGGGGTCGTTTTAAAAACAATTTGGTCTACTCGAGAAAAATGACGATTTTGCCCCTAACGGGCCAATTAACTTCTTGAGCTTGGTTTCACCCTTCTGATGGGAAACAATCACTTCTTTGTTTCTACACTATACTCTTTTTTTCGTAACAATTTACAGTTTGGCCCTTTGACTAAAAATTTTGACAATTTTATCCCCGAGGCTAAAATTATTCTTTTTATTCCAAAATTTCCTATTTTCCTCAAGGATCATTTTTGCTCAAAATACCATATTCAAAATCCTTTGGGAAATGACGTTTTTGCCCTTTTAAAAATTTTTCACAATTTCTTTGAAAAATCAAAATCTCACAATCGATTGAGATTTTGACGAAATGTTTGCGTTGCCTGACAGTTTTGTCAAGATCTACAACTTTTATATTTTAACTTTTGTGAAAATCTCACTATACAGGGGCATTTTCGGTCATTTTTTAATTCTGTCGAGAAAGAACTTTTTCTTTCAATTTAGTCCCTAGGGCGTTTTTATAAAAATCCATTTCAAAATTACAAATCAACCCTTACAGAAACCGTTTCATGCCTTATTCAAATCATTTTCATGCTCAAACATCACTTTTACTAAGACTAACATCAAAATTACAAAAATAGTACTTTTTGCAAAAATTACCATTTTCCACCATAAACCAAAATTTCACAACTTAAGCATACCATACATTACCTATACATGAAATTTCATCAAATACATACTCAAGAACCCACATGAGTTTAAAAGAATAAAAATCAAAACAAAATTCATAAAATTTTAAAACTTTGAAATCTAAAACTTACCTAAATAATACCCTTTTTATTTCTAGCCTTTAAGGTCCTTTGAACTCCTTCCTATGCTTCATTTTCATGCAAAAACACCATGGATTAATTTCCCCTTCAACCCATGAAAAAACCCTTGAAAACTTGCTAAAAAGTTTGGGATTTTACCTTAAATCTTGTGAAAAATCCTTGAGCTTTGCTTCTAAAACTTATTTGGGGCTATTTTTGCAAAGTTTTGGGGTTGAGAAATTTTTTGAAAGAGCTTCTCAATGGCTGCCGAGTATGGGAGGAAGAAGAAGAAAGAAATTTTTTTGTGATAAGTTGCATTTTAATGCTTCTTATCCACTTTGATGACTCATGGTAATCCATGAGTATACCCCTAGGTGGCATAAGGTGATTGTGCCACTTTGCTAGACATGTGGCCCAATAGAAAACCAAGGAGTGTCCCCTTTGTAGAGCTAAAAATAAATTTACACTGTGTAATTTTTCGTTACGCAGTATTTTTCTTATACCGCCATGGCCACATCAGTGTACTTTCTGTCCTTAGACTGTATAAAAATATTTAACTTACTTTTCGTTCACTTTTGGAGGCCAATCATGACATTTTTTGTATCTGCGTTTTCACTTAGTAGTATTCTTATACTGCTCAGGCCTCCTTTCTACCTCAAGTTAGGGTTTAGGCAACCTCTATGTCTTATTTACATTATAATCACCCTTTCATTTATATCATAATTTTACAATTACTTGTGATATAAAATTCATTTTATAGATATTATGCACAAATTTTTGAGTGATTAAACTCATAAAATCTGTATTTTATCATATCCAGCATTGCATCATATTTGCCATAAAATTTGCAATCAATGCCGCTCATTCATATTTTATCGTAATTTTTTACAAAAATTACAATTTTTACAAAAATTCACATTTTTACGAGTAAATTCATTAATTAAACCCAATCAAATATTAGGTTTTGTTAATGAAATTTTCTCGGTCATTACATGCAGTGTATGTGTACTTGGAACAGAAGATTCCAAATTTTCTGGATAGTTAAAGGAAATAATTGAATCTTCGTACATAGATAATTGTTCAGTGGTATTGTTCAGGTGCAAGTGGTTTGATACTAACCCATTGCAAAGGAGAACGCAAGTGTACGAAAATAAGAAAAGCATTTTTGTGTACACTTAATGGTATAAAGATGATCTTTTCATACTAGCATCTCAAGCACAACAAGCTTTTTACACTGATGACTTATTCAACGGTTCAAATTGCAAAATTGTTGAACACCTTAGGCATCGACATATTTGGGATATGTCTGACGTTGTAAATGAAGTTCAAGTGTTGTTAGACGACAACTCTTCCAACTTCCATATTTACTCTTATTAAATTTGTTACAAAAATTGGACAATGACATGATTTTTAACTTATAACTTCCATATTTATTCTAATTAAATTCGTCGCAAAAATTGGATTTAATAAATTTTCGAGCATAAAATTTAGCTCACAAAATTTGTACATAAATTACTTAACATAACCCTTAATTATTGCAATATAATGCACTAAAAACTCTCAGGTGTCATATATAGTCCCTCATGCTAAAAAAGAAGAGGAAATAATGAAGAAAATGTAAACTTATATGATTAGACATTTTGTATAATATTGAACTTGTGCTACTTTCTTTTTTTTTTTACATGTTATTAGACCATATACTTTGTTTTATTTTATGAGTTGTATTTTGTGCTATATGAGATCAATTAATCTACAATCAAAAGCTCGATTTATTGGGCACATAATATTGTAGGTTGCTGGGAACACTTCTCATAGATATTTTTGGCAACGTGTTGGTCCTTCAAAACTTTAAAAAAATGTGAAAATAAAAAATAAAAACATGGTTCCTTTCAAAAAAAATGAAACCTTATTAAAAAAAACACATAAATATTTTCTTCGTAATTTTCATTCCATCTCTCCAGCTAATTTCTTAACGTAATTTTATGTTTTTCTCTTCTTCACATTGTATCTCTTCAATTTTTCAAAACAAAAATCTCCTCTCTAAAATCTTCATAAGACTACAACTGCTATTATCTTCTCAAGAAGCTCTCCCGGTAATATTTTTTTTATTGACTTCTTGTCGACTTACTATTTGCTAATTAAAGTTTTTTTTTTAATTTTATATTAGTGGCCTCTAAACTTTAGGATCTCTTCCACTTTGCCCCCTGAACTTTAAAATTGTCACTATACTCTCTCAACTTTCAAAGTCCTTACTTTGTCCTTTCCAACCATTTTTTAGTTGTTTTAAGTCATGTAATTTGCACATGGGACACTTTAAGGATAAAAATGAGATTTTGACTCTCCTATTTCTTCTTCACGTTAGGGCAAAAATTAGTCCACAATACCCAAAACAAAACAAAAAGTGTATCAGAAAATGAAATTCGAACCCATTATGATACACAGATTTATGGCACAAAATAAGCTGCCTCGCCTTAAAAGATTAGAAGCTAATAGTTCAAACAACGTAAACACAAAAAATCATAAAAAACTAATAAACACGTGTATTGGCGGATTATGAAAAAAAAAAGACAATTCATTTATAAATCCAATCTATATATATATATATGTATATATATATATATATATTATTTGATATCTCAGGCATCCATAAGACCTTCTATCCAGATTTGTATTAGTCCAAGAGGTGCTCACTTGTCTATACAGTCCGCATACACACAAATTCGAGCTGGTTTCAATCTTTTTGCAATTGATTTCGTCGAATAAGATCTAATACCAAATGTATATGACCTACTGCAACTGTTCTTCCTAGAGTCCATGCTATTGCGTTGTGAGAGGCGTTCAAATAAATTTTGGAAGAAATATGGTGCAAACAAACGAGACTTGAGAGGGAAGAGAGAGAGAGAAAGAGAGGGGGGGGGGGGGGTGGAAGAACCCAAATCATGATATTCCCTAAGTTATGTTTATTCCCTAAGCCCTAAACATGAAAGAAGAAATAGGAGAGACAAAATATCGTTTTTACCCTTAAAGTGTCCTTAAAGTATCCCATGTGCAAGTCACATAACTCAAAATTTTGTTTCTTTTAACAGAAAAATAGATAGAAGGGGTAAAGTAAGGACTTTTAAAAGTTGAGGGGACAAAATTGTTGGTTTTGGTGCCCTAAAAGCTGTAACATTGTACATATTGTTAATAAATAAATAAAGTGACATTTATTATTATTTTGGTTGATTATATGTGTTACGAATACATTTATAAACATCGAGAAAATTCTATGATTATTTATGTGACTATAAATTTAGCATATAAGTGTTATATGCTTAGGGATAAAACTTATAGATAATAATCTAAATAGTCCGTAATAATTAATTAAAGTTTAGGATCTTTAATTAAATATTATAAGTGCGGTCCAATCTCATTTAGAATGAAACAGTCATTATCTAGACTATTAATGTAGAGACATTGGATTGGAGGTACTTTATATAATGAGATTATATAGGACTGGACCAGATAAATTATGAATCTCTAATAATCATCCGTTACAAATAGAGTATTCAAATTTGTCACTATGATGATCATATATTTGACAGTCTTAATCCTGAGTATTTATTAGACTCCTATTTATGACATTATATTTTTTGACTTGCATGGTAAGATTTGTGTAAGCACAGATCATAACTTAGCATCTTGAAAATATAATATAATAAGTGGCTCGGAATAATATTATACAGATATGGAATCCATTCCTTCCCTATGGAAGTTAGAAAAATAGTTCTCTTGAGTGATGATTCGAGGTTTGAACAGTAGAGCGCTTGTTCATAATAAGATTATGAATTAACTGTTCATTAGAGAATTATTGGTACTCAAGGATAAAGATATAATAAGAGAGATAAACAGAAATTGAACCTAGCTCTTATTATGAACTATTTATGGGCGACTGACTTATATGTAATGATTATATCAATGGACTACTCACTAATTTTCTTTGAGTAATTTTACTATACTCTTAAGAGTTCAGTTTCAGGTTTTTAGTGGAGTAACACTAAAACTAATAAACTTAACACATTAATTAAAGAGTTTGATTAATTGTCAAATTTATTAGAGCATGGATTATAGGTCCATAAGTCCCCAATACTACCTTTGTAACACTATATTGGATATATGCATAGAATGAATTATACATATTTAGTTTAGAATTATTGAATTCTGAATTAATTATTTCACGCTTGAATTATTAATGTGACATAGAAAAATATTCTCAGTGACATATAATGTAATGTGATAAATGTTGTCACATTTAATTGAGCATTAGTTAATTAATTAATTGATCTATTCTTAAATAAATGTAATTTATTTTTGAATTAAGAGATATATATATATATATATATATGGTTTTGAACCAAATCTTTTTATA